>JAOUQW010000046.1:12496569-12509376 GCA_028565825.1 Olivaichthys viedmensis | reverse complement strand
CCCTGCCCCCTCCTCCCCCTCTTCCCCCTCCTCCTCCTCTTCCCCCTCCTCCTCCTCTTCATCCTCCTCCTCCTCCTCCTCCTCCTGCAGGTAAGGCCGCGTGGACTCTGCCGCCGCTCCGCGAGCCTCATTTAGCGCTACGCTGCTTTTCCTAATTAGCGCCGCGAGGCCTCATTAAGTCCGCTCTAATGAATAAATATTGTATTTCATAGCCTGATTGCCAGATCGGCTCAATGCTCGAGCGTCGTAAACAATTATTTCCCTAAATATTCATCGCCCTAAAGTGGATGATCGTTTGGTATTTAATGCCAGTATTTTTCAAGTGCATCTTTATTATGCAAATTATAATACTTTTTTTTTTTTTTGTTGTTGTTGAAGCATTCGTTTACTGCAGAACCGAAGTAGTTACATTGGGAAATTTAAAAAAAAAAAAGGGAGAAATTCTTTAAAGAGTGACATGCGTTTTTTCCCCCACTCTGAATAAAGCCCGTGGGCTTTCATTGGGTTTTCATAAAGCCTGTCTGAAATAAACTGGGACTCCAGCATGAATAAACATGCCTGCTGAGAATATTAAATTCAGTAAAAACTACACAGGGACATAAAATGGGTTTAAAACGTGCATACCAACACTTCATTTTTTCTTGTGTCATATAAATGGCAATGTTACAGAGAGAAAGAAAGAGCGTGAGACAATATGCTAGGAAAATGATTTACAGGTATAAAATTTCCCATTAGAGTCTGCTAATTATTTCCACACCATTAGTGGCAGCTCTCTAATGAAGGATCAGAGAAGGCGACGCAGTATATCAGTGCACTCTAGTAAAAGCAGGACAAGTGGGGAGATGAAGCACTCTGCCTGCGAGGGACGTGGAATAAAGCTCATACTCAGTTTAAACACCCCAATAAAGAGAAGCACAAATACATGCCACAAGCACTGGATTAAGAAAGCATTTATTGGCTGAAAAAAATTGTGCCATGTTTCAGAACATTTGAAATGATTTTCTTCTAGTAGAACAGCTTGTCTATTTTTGCCTCCTTTACCCACAAGTCAAACGTAAATAAAAAACAGAAGAAGCTGAGTATTTATTAAAAATTTCCAAACAGCAATATTTTACAGTCCACTGGCCATATGAAAAGGTTGTTAAATCCATCAAGCTAAAAAGCATATTTGTAAGCAAAACTGAGTGATCAGTGATGAGCAACATTACATTTAAAACAATGTAAATTAACATCTCATGTAGACCATTAACAATTGTCTACTCAAAAGGCACATAAACTTGCATATAGTGTATAACGTCCAATGCAAATTCTGAAATTATGCAAAACGAATCAAACATGAACACATGCGGTGGTGGATTAAAATCACCAGGGTTGCAATTTTCACTCACTCTCCTCCAACTCCTTCCTCAGGCTGCAGAGAAAGGAAAAGCAAAAATCTTGATTCCATACATTTTAAGTAACACTGAATTGCATGGCACATCTTTCTCTTGATCTTTTTTTCGGGCAATATGCATGACAAAAGCCCTACAACCGAATAAACAAAACATTACCTGTTCAGGTATGCATGGGCATTGTCATAGCCATGGTATTTGGCCATGTAGACGAGCACACCTGTAGCACAGCGGCCCTCTCTGGCCCTGCAGAAGCTGCAGTTACAAATGCCTCTGCATGGGGGGCATTGCCACTCCTGCAAAAAAGGTTGTACCTCAGTCACACATGTACACATTTACTCATCATGCTCATTTTTATAAATAATCGACCAAACAAGGTCATGGAGTGGGTGGAAGAAATAAAGTGGTATAATTGACTACATGTTAACCAGAAGTGCCTCAAGTGTGTATCCGTACATACCGGGTTCAAAAGTGCATCACAAACTTCCTCTCCATAACGGTTCCTCAGACAGGGGCCACAGAACTGACCCCTGACCCCCACACACTCAGGGTTACGGCAATTAGTCTTGGTGTCAACCGTCTTCTGACGACATTGATGACAGGTGGTACCCTATGGAACCAACAGAATTTAAGAACACTGTCTAGTAATACTGAAACGGTGACATTACCGACTATTGTGACTGAGGACAAACTGTGCTGCAAGTGTACGTGTAAACTACAAGCATAAGAACTCACAGTGGCACGGTTGTAGACCTTCTCTCGGACATTGAAGCAAATATTGGCCAGTTCAGCCTGGGTAATCTCCTCCACAGATCTGACCACGTGAGGGATGGCAAGAACGCTAGTGTAGGTGCGCCGACGACGTGTCTCCTGAACATACACAGTTTATGGTCAAATACCAATTAACTGACACCTGAGCACATGGTAAAGACATGAAATTGGTGTTCTACCCAAAACAACTCTGTTATGTAGTGCTAGCCATTCCATTATTTTCCCCCATGTCTCACCGGCTCCTCCTCGTCATCCTCGCTGTGTCTGTTCCTGCGCACCAGGCCGAACTTGTCCTCGGACTCTTCTTCATGAGGAGAAGGAGGGCCGTCCACCAAAGAGCGGGAACGAGTGTGAATCCGCGACGAGCGTTTTGGGTTCTGCCTGCGAATTCCGGGAGTTCCTAAAGAGCGACGGGCAACACGACGAGGCTGCACACGCAGGGAGGGGGAAAAAATGCTAGTTAAATACGAACTTAATCCAAAGTCCCTATTATAAGTGTTTAGTGAGTAACTTCTAATGCTTACAGTATTGGTCGTAGGAAGTGACGTCCTCTTAGGGAAAAGTCCAGGGACTTTGGTCAACTCTGCCATTAGTTTAGCCAGCTACAAGACACAAAATGTAAATATTTATTTCACTTAAAAACAGTTAGCAAAGTCATAAGTTCTCTAATTACATGTCAGTTACTCGATTAATTAAAAGGAATTTCACAGTAGTGTTTGCTGTATGTGATCGTATTACTTCCATGGACAGTCATTTAATCAAACACCACAAGAAAACTAGTTCGGATGCTGCGCAATCTGCTACCTATATATGATATAAAGAGTAGTGACAGCTGTGTTATGCGTTTTTCTTACCATGGCTTTGTTCTCTTTAATGTTAAGCTCTCTTTTTGCAACAAAGTCCTCTTCGTCAAAATCTAACTTTGTGTCTTTGGGTTTAGGGGCAGGCTGAGGACCTGCGGACTTCTTCTGATTTCCTTTTTTGCTGGGGAACTTCATGGCCACTCGAAGCGTGAAGGAGCGGCGAGATCTTTTCTGGGGCTCTGTATCAGAGTCTGAATCCATTTTCTGAAAGAAGCACACAACAGTGAAGGAATGAATCAAGGAGAAAACGAGCGCATAAGAAATGAAAGAACGGAAACCGAAAATACCACTGTGGTATGTGACGAGCAGTAAAAGTAATTTTATTGCCACTCACCATGGCACTCATCTCATTACTGAAGTCGTTCTCCTCAAAGCCACTGCAGGCTTCCTCCTCCGACACTGACGGGGTTTCTAAGACTTTTCCCCGTCGAGTTGAGCTTCTTGTCTGCCTGAGAGGCCTCTTCTGTGAGGGAAATCTACATGTCAAAATGTGTTCAACGTTCGACTAAAGCCCTACTCAAGCTAGATTAGTTTTAGCTGCGGAGGATAGTATAACGCAAGTAATTATTGAAGATATCTGTGATTTTAATCCAGTGTGAATATTCAATGTCTGTAGTTCCTACATGTCTGACACGTCATTTCTATAGCGAAACAGTCTGGTTTGACTTGCCCTCACAGTAATGTAATAACCAAAGCCAGTAACGGCTTGCTTGCTTCGCGCAGTTTCGGTGTTGTCAAGTGTCACGACTATCACGCAACACAGACGTATAGACATCCCTTACCCTGTACAAATCCACAAGTCATATCACTTAAAACTTACACTACCACACCTTCACAACAGAAACTAGTCCAGCTTAAACCGGGCTTTAGAATAAGAGTAAATACAATACGTACTGTCGTGAAAGAGCACCGTCGTGAAAAAGGGACTCGTGAAAGAGCAGTCGTGAAAGAGAACCGTCATGAAAGAGCACTGTCGTGAAAGAGTACCGTCGTGAAAGAGGACTCGTGAAAGTGTACGAGCTCTGTCGTGAAAGAGCACCGTCGTGAAAGAGCACCGTCATGAAAGAAAGAGCACTGTCGTGAAAGAGCACCGTCGTGAAAGAGGTCTGACGTGAAAGAGCACTGTCGTGAAAGAGGACTGTCGTGAAAGAGGACTCGTGAAAGTGTACGAGCACTGTCGTGAAAGAGCACTGTTGTGAAAGAGTACCGTTGTGAAAGAGGACTGTCGTGAAAGAGGACTCGTGAAAGTGTACGAGCACCATCGTGAAAGAGGACTGTCGTGAAAGAGTACCGTCGTGAAAGAGCACTGTCGTGAAAGAGGACTGTCGTGAAAGAGGACTGTCGTGAAAGAGGACTCGTGAAAGAGCACTGTCGTGAAAGAGGACTGTCGTGAAAGAGCACGGTCGTGAAAGAGGACTGTCGTGAAAGAAAGAGCACTGTCAAGAAAGAGCACTGTCGTGAAAGAGCACCGTCGTGAAAGAGGTCTGTCGTGAAAGAGGACTGTCGTGAAAGAGGACTCGTGAAAGTGTACGAGCACGGTCGTGAAAGAGGACTGTCGTGAAAGAGTACTGTCGTGAAAGAGTACCGTCGTGAAAGAGCACCGTCGTGAAAGAGTACCGTCGTGAGAGGACTGTCGTGAAAGAGCACTGTCATGAAAGAGCACCGTTGTGAAAGAGCACCATCGTGAGAGGACTGTCGTGAAAGAGCACCGTCGTGAAAGAGGACTGTCGTGAAAGAGGACTGTCGTGAGAGGACTGTCGTGAAAGAGCACCGTCGTGAAAGAGGACTGTCGTGATAGAGGACTGTCGTGATAGAGGACTCGTGAAAGAGGACTGTCGTGAAAGAGCACCGTCGTGAAAGAGCACCGTTGTGAAAGAGCACCGTCGTGAGAGGACCGTCGTGAAAGAGCACCGTCGTGAAAGAGGACCGCCGTGAAAGAGGACTGTCGTGAAAGAGTACCGTCGTGAAAGAGCACCGTTGTGGAAGAGCACCGTCGTGAGAGGACTGTCGTGAAAGAGCACCGTCGTGGAAGAGCACTGTCGTGGAAGAGTACCGTCGTGAAAGAGCACCGTCGTGGAAGAGCACCGTCGTGAAAGAGCACTGTCGTGAAAGAGCACTCGTGAAAGAGGACTGTCGTGAAAGAGGACTCGTGAAAGAGGACTGTCGTGAAAGAGAGCACCATCGTGAAAGAGCACCGTCGTGGAAGAGCACTGTCGTGAAAGAGCACCGTCGTACTGTCGTGAGAGCACTGTCGTGAAAGAGCACCGTCGTGAAAGAGCACTGTCGTGAAAGAGTACCGTCGTGAGAGGACTGTCGTGAAAGAGCACCGTCGTGAAAGAGTACCGTCGTGAGAGGACTGTCGTGAAAGAGCACCGTCGTGAGAGGACCGTCGTGAAAGAGCACCGTCGTGAAAGAGTACTGTCGTGGAAGAGCACTGTTGTGGAAGAGCACTATCGTGGAAGAGCAGTCGTGAAAGAGCACTGTCGTGAGAGCACCGTCGTGAAAGAGCACCGTCGTGAGAGGACCGTCGTGAAAGAGTACCGTCGTGAGAGGACTGTCGTGAAAGAGCACTGTCGTGAAAGAAAGAGCACTGTCGTGAAAGAGCACCGTCGTGGAAGAGCACTGTCGTGGAAGAGCACTGTCGTGGAAGAGCACCGTCGTGGAAGAGCACCATCGTGAAAGAGTACCGTCGTGGAAGAGCACCGTCGTGAAGTCGTGGAAGAGCACCGTCGTGGAAGAGCACCGTCGTGGAAGAGTACCGTCGTGAAAGAGTACTGTTGTGGAAGAGCACTATCGTGGAAGAGCACTGTCGTGGAAGAGTACCGTCGTGGAAGAGCACCGTCGTGGAAGAGCACCGTCGTGAGAGGACTGTCGTGGAAGAGTACTGTCGTGGAAGAGCACTGTCGTGGAAGAGCACTATCGTGGAAGAGTACCGTCGTGAGAGGACTGTCGTGGAAGAGTACTGTCGTGGAAGAGTACCGTCGTGAGAGGACTGTCGTGGAAGAGCACTATCGTGGAAGAGTACCGTCGTGAGAGGACTGTCGTGGAAGAGCACTATCGTGGAAGAGCACTATCGTGGAAGAGTACCGTCGTAAGAGGACTGTCGTGGAAGAGTACCGTCGTGAGAGGACTGTCGTGGAAGAGCACCGTCGTGGAAGAGCACCGTCGTGAGAGGACTGTCGTGGAAGAGCACTGTCGTGGAAGAGCACTATCGTGGAAGAGCACCGTCGTGAGAGGACTGTCGTGGAAGAGCACTGTCGTGGAAGAGCACTATCGTGGAAGAGTACCGTCGTGAGAGGACTGTCCTGAAAGACATACATTTTATATTATACGTTTTAAAACCCCATATATTAAATGTTAGATAGTTACCATCGGTGCCAAGCCGTCAGAAGCGAAGCTGTCACAGCTGTCATCGGAGGAAGAGGAAGAGGAGGAGGAAGAGGTCTCCATGGGAACCAAGTTCCGGTAACTCCTCAGGTTCATTCGGGTGGAGGGGGGCGGGGCCTGCTGACGCTGTGGCGGGAAAGAGTGAAAGGAGTCAGCGGGTGGAGCTCGGCAGATCGTTGTGTCATGCTCAACCACATCTCTTCACTTGAGTTTAAAACTAGCCACGGAGCAAAATAAGTCGATCAATATCCATAGAAAAAGCATTGAACCAGAGTTAGTTAAAGAAATAAAGTAAAAAATACGCCGCGATAATTTAGCTTGGCGTTTTCACGGCTGCGTGTAATTTAGTTAACAACCCGACGACACATTTCCTTAGAGCAAAAGCAGTTCACGCGCGGCTTTAATCCGGATGGCCACCGTAACAACTAAGTTGCTAAGCAACGCAGTTGCTAACGGACGCAAAGCAGCCATCTCGCGAACAAAACTAAATATCACGAGCATGCAAGACACTATTACATTAACTGGAGTTGGCAACAAAAAGAAGAAAAAAAGATGAACTGATTGTGTTTGCATACCGTTTTGGTGCGCATGGTCTCGGGTGTTGCAGCAAGTCGTGCGTCCTGCAGCCGCCTGCGTGCATGTGAGAGAGAAACAGTCTCGCCGTGGAAGTTCGCGGGAAAATTTCGGGAGGCGTGGCACCATTCCGCGCCACGGTGACGTCCTGCAAGATGCCTAAACTATTTCTAAATGAACACCGGTTACCAGCAATGTTAATCTTGCGTGTGCAATTCTGTTTATTTATACTACAGGTGTATAATGTAAGCATGAGATATTATTGAGATAATATTGAGGATAAATGAGAAGCGCAGGTTTACGAATGTGTACTTTCAGGACCCTCGGCGTTGGCGCCAAACTTCTTCAACATATTTGCATAAATGGGCATGGAGGGCGCCGTGGTCTACTGGCCCACATCCTTTATATCGCAGAGACGCATACGAGTCATTTTTAAATACATTTTTATTTCTGATGATATAATAGCGTTGTTGGCATATAATATAATATAATAACAAAATAGAAGTCTAAAACCTGAGGCAATAAAACTTGTCACAATTCATCTAGGTGCTTGTGTGAATGAAACCCCCCAGACCCAACAGCATACAGGGAATAGTAATATCATTTAGATCCCAAACATTATAATGATATATAAATAGTAATAAGAGTACTAAATTTTTTTTTTTTTTTTTTGTCTTCATCTTGAAGACGACTGTTGAAGGATGTCTTGTGGGACAAAACACCCTTGGGAACATCTGGGAGGCTTGAGGATTAAAGGCCTTAGTGATACAGATGTGGAAGAAAAACCTTAGTGAAATCGACAATTTGTCATACCATTCCAAATGAATTTCAGAACACAACCCCGCATCCAGATTTCATAGTTGTGATCTTTGCGTAAACTTGCTGAGACTAATTTAATTTTAAAAAATTAACNNNNGCTGAGACTAATTTAATTTTAAAAAATTAACAACAAAAAAAGAAATCCCTGTATTGGCCTACAGACCCCCAGTTTGAAAACCACTGGTCTGTGCTCAATAAAGTTTTTTTGTTTTTTTTGCTTCTTCACACTTTCACAGTCTTGTCATTTATATTACGGAATGGGACTTGGTCAGTGAGGGTTAAATTGAGGTTTTTGGTCAGTTTAGGCTGTTGTGTGCTGTTTTTCTCTTATTGAGTCCCTTGAGACTCCCATGAGCTCACAACTGAAGTTCCTCCTTCATCTTTTCCTTGTTTTACAATTTTCTCCTGTGACTGGTACACCCGCACATTGGGCACTCAAGTAGTTCCACTTTCAGATGAATTGTTAGATGTCACTAAAAAAGTGCTGTTTATCAAAGATTTATTATATTAAAGTGGTTAAAAATCTCTGTTTATATTCCTTTTCTAAAGAGGTCTTGTGTAAACATGTTTTTATATTTCTTTGGTGTAATAATTCAAACAATTCCTTAGTCCACAAGCACACACACACACACACACACACACACACACACAGAATAAAAGCCCTTAGCTCCGCCCACGCCCCCCTCGTCCTCCCCTCCGTGGACGGCCTCTTAGCTGCTGCTTATGGTCCTGCTTGCAAGGCTTTTTGCGTTCTACTTTTATCCATCCTCCCTCTATGGCTTTGGCATCATCTGCCTCTTCTTTCTGCTTTTCTCCTCCTGTTACTGTTGCCATTCCTGGGATTATTTGTGATTGGCTCTGTGGTACTACATAGCTGGTCCGGTGTCGTCCTCCTCTAGAGCCACCCTGATGCATATGACTGGCCCCTTTAGAGAACCTCTGGTCTCCTCCTCCAGTCACAGATAGAGAGCCATAGGAGTTCTTTCTTTGGTAGCTGTACATGTTTTTTCTGCTATAAGAGCGCTCTCTCTCTGATGCGCTCTCTGAGGTCGTACTGGATGGGCTGCTGCCCTTTGACCCCAGTTGGATAGAGGAGAGTTTGGTTGAAAGTGTAGGAGAGGAGCTTCGGGAGTCGACCCATTGTGAAAGTGGATTGCGATTGGGTGATCTTCGCACAGCGGAAGCATATGATGACTGGTTGCCATAAACAGACAGGAACTGCGGCAGGGTCATGGCGTCTGAGCGGCTGCTCGAAGTAGCACTGTTGCGCTCCTGTGCCAGGTTCTCTCTAAGCTGCTTTGACCTCAGACTGGAAATCCACTGAGGATCAACACCTGTGAGATAATACAAAAGACAGTTGAGTGCAAAAGTTTGCATTCCCTAAGGACAAAATGAAGAAGACAAATAAATGTAATTTATAGCAACAAGATATTTAGTGTGTTAGGTTTCCCAAATGTAAAAAAAAAAAAAAAAAAAAAGGTTAAATAGTTTATGTTAAGAAAAACCCAAAAGTTCAAAAGTTTCCATCTCCATTTCTGAATGTGATAGAAATATTCTTGAATAACTTGTATGCCCGCCCTTTGCTTTTATAACCGCCTCCAACTTCTTTCATATCCTCTGAGCAGCTTTTAGATCCATTGAGTTGTAATATACAGCCTCCGAATATGTCAAGAAGACATGTCTTCTTGGCATATCTATTGTAGATGTCATAAACAGACTTCTGAAGACCGAGATGGTCACGGCAAAAAGTCTTTTCAAACTATTTTTCTGTTGATTTTTCCTTGTTTTGAATTGTTGTCTTATTGCAGGATACACCCACATTTTATTTTCATACATTTTCCTTTTTTCACCCTGAAACCATGGGGGATGCAAACTTTTGCACTCAACCGTACATATAATACAAAACAGGCACCTGGTTTCCCAAAAGCACAGAGATCATTATAATACAACAGAGCAAGTATCATTTTTAATATTCTGTCCAATGTACTTTATATTACAATACTTTTTTAATGAAATGATAATAGGTGAATGGCAAAAAGATTCAAGCGATGTTAAAACTTTCCTGTGTTGTTCTTTCCCTACAAGCGATTTTACAAGCTTAATTTATTTCAATTCTTTTTAACTACATTTATGTACTCCCATGTTCATTTAAGATTGTAATTAGATTCAGACACCTAACCTAAAATATTAACTCTATATTAGTCAGCAACAATTAGGAGAATCTTACTCCAATTATATACTTCTCATTCACAGTGTCCATGTTCCCGACGAGTAAAGGCCATTACCAGAGTTGGAGCGGCTCCTGTAGTTCCCCTCCCCGTTTGGTGGTGCTGTCTCTATGAGTAGCTCTACGGCTCTGATTTCATCTGCCCCACTGACCAGGCTCCACCGCACCGAGTGCACATGTCTTGTGCTCTTTGGAGACCTGACATCATTCTGATGAGACAATAAGCACAGGGTGAGTTATGCACAGGTCCAAACAGGAACCGAGCCCTACAATCTTCTTCTAGTGCCCTACTGCAGATTTGACACGACTAGATAGGAATATGGGAAAATAGTCCATACTGCACTCTAGCTGCGTGGACAAGCAGTCTGTTTAATGGCTAAAATCAAACATCGAAGTGTAGAGGAAAGAGTGATTCTGGTTTGGGCCAAAGTAAAGAGGAGAGACATCCACATTCAGTTTGCTACAAATCATGACATTTTTAAAGTGCATGTCATTGTGTAGAGAAGAAAAAGCCGGAAGCAGAGATGCATTATCTTCCTCACATGCCTTGTGTTCATTTTGTGTTTTTTGTGAATTTCATTTACCTCATAATTTATAATGCACTCAACAATCTGTTTGTCAGATATGCCAACAATCCATTTCTCCATCACAAACGGTGGCTGAGAAGAAAAAGTACATAACTTTCATATATCAGCTTACAACCCATACTGTGTTGTGTATTATAACCAAGATGGAAAAACTGAATATACCTTGGTCATCTTCGAGATTTCCACATCTGGTCTGTTTGCATTAAAAATGACATCTCTGATGTAGGTTATGGCAAGTTCATCACCGTCAAGCTCCAGATATATTTTCCATTTGCAGTCCTGCAGAAGGTAGGCCGAAGATAGAAGAAGACATTCAAAAGCGGTGGAGTTTATTCTTGAGACAAAAGTATATACTTTCCTTTGTTCTGAGTCTTGACGATTGAGAGTAAATAGGTACTGGTGTAAGCAAAGTCACTGTTTTTAACTGGCAGGAGGTAAAGCCAATTGTATCACTTCCTGATGGGCCTCTTGTGCAGTGAATAACAGAAATGCACAAGACTGTGCAGGAACATGGATGACAAGTTTTGCGATTTGCAATGCAAAAAAAGCTGTACTCTTTTTACTAGCTGCGTAGCAAAATTTTCTGGAGGAAAGCGTTAAAGGGAACAAGGCAAAATGTATAATATCTAGTGTGAATATGTAATATCTAGTGTGGATGACAAATAAGACAAGTACAGTCCTTCAAGTCGCCGTTTCACACTTGTACTGTTTTCTTTGCTGTACTAACTCTCATACTAACTCTAACAGGGTTTTAGATTTATGGTATTCATTAGACTATAGTCTATTTGTGCGAGCATGAGTATGTTTTTCGATAGAGACAACAAAGCACTTCTGTACAGCTCTGGCTGTAAAGGTCAAGCGTGTTAATCAAATATCCATTTTTTCTCGATGAGGTCAAGATTTTGACGGTTTTGACACATTTTTCACGACTGGGTGGATCTTAGAAGAAGACGTACACCTTGAATTTCCAGCTTCTAATCCTCTGACCACTCTAGCCATACCCACGCTACTAACCGTGGAACCATTACCAAACATAGAGAAATGATAGTGCTTATCAGCAGACATGGCTATCCTGGAATTGTAGATAGCTACCAATGTACCGTTACACAAGCACTGTTAACATGAGATGCTAGGTAACAAATAGTAACTTACAAAATGGAGTAATTACATTAGCTAACAAACCAACAATGATTACAATGATAATGGCCTTAAACACTCTCTAGAATGCACATATCCGCCCCCTAGGAACATAAATACTGCCAGTTATTTCTCTACAGTAGCAGCTAGTTAGCTGCAAACATGGCTCACTGGTTTGGTTTTGGTTGTGTGGGGAAAAAGTAAGTGTGTATTAGGGATGAGCATTTTAACCATTTTACTATTCAAATATCCGCATTGATCCGCATGAATATTGTACAAAAAACAAGAAAACATTTCATATTGTTATGACTAAAAACCGAAAACACACAAAGTTTAACATTTGTTTACTGTGCGCAGCCATAAATACGATGTAACTGTTCAAAATTAACCTGGACGTGGAGACTGTGTCTAAAATTTTGCCAGAAAAATTAAAACAAAAATGTCTATAGTCTATATAAATGGTGTAACAGAGTTAAAAATGGCCTCATTGAATTAATAGTGAATTCCACCAAAATTGTAATTTATGTATTTTTGATCATTATGTTTCATGTGTTTTGTAAATGTTTATATGTGTAGTTTATGATGCGTTCATCACTGTTGAGTTTCTGCTTCGCAATTGCAGTTCCACACTATTTGTCCCTCGCGCTTGCCGTAATCTGGCAAACTCTGATACAGGCTTTGCTAAAGGTAAGGTACAAAAATGAGCATCAGAAAAATTGTAAATTTATAAAGTGAAATAATGATGCACAAGCTCAGAGATTCAGTGCATGCACTTTATTAATAGTCATAGCACTTAACCGGCATGTTTTTATTTCACTTTGTTGAGTATTTTAAGCTTTAATTAAACTTTTGTTTTTGGCCATGCTGTGTTATTGTTATTTAGTCGCTAATCACGTGAATCGGAGCTAGCAAGTAATACATGTGGTGTAAAAGCTGACATTCTCCGCTGTACATATGTATATATATTATATATATTACACTCACCAGCACTTTATTAGGAACATGTTCACCTTCTCATTCATGCAATTATCTAATCAGCCAATCGTGTGGCA
>JAOUQW010000046.1:12485715-12496469 GCA_028565825.1 Olivaichthys viedmensis | reverse complement strand
CTTGAGGCGGATGGGCTACAAAGGGAGGCCCTACCCAGTATTAGTATATTAGCACCTAATAAAGTGCTCGGTGAGTGCATATATATATATATATATATATATGCATTTTTCTATCTTGTGTAGCAGGCTTGCAGCTGCTGAAAACATCTAATACAGTGCAGAAATATTGCTGTCTGTATGCAGGTATGTTGCAATCGCATCTTTTTTTATGATTAATACGTTATTGTTAACTGTTCAGGCTCATGTTAAAAAAATGTGGTTCTCTGTCTATCGCCATGCCGCAATAGCTCTGAAAGCTTGCTAAATATTATTTTGTACGTTATCTGAAATATAACAAACAGAAAAAGTACGCTATACGATCACGAACCATTTTGTTATACCACAATGCATTTTTGTTTCATGTACAATTGCTTGTGCTGAAGTGGTCAGCCTGTTTTTATGACTAGTCTAAAAAAAACTCACATACGGGCTTTGTCAGAGCCTTGAAGCTGCTGAAAACATCTAATGCAGTGCTGAAATATTGCTGTCTGTATGCAGAATAAAAAGAGAACAAGAGAGAGCAATCCAGAGACTGACGGCCGTGTCTTCTGTCTGCCGCACACAAACACCTGTTCCACTGTTGCCGTGACGGTTGTCACATTGATGCCGGTAACCAACCGTTACAATGGCAAATAGCCCAAATACAAGACTGCTACCAACCAGTTCTGAGGTTTAAAAAAACTGGTATAGCTTAGTATTTCCATATAAGGCTCTGTGTAGAAGTCAATATTTCACTTGACATGAGATGAAATATCAGCTGCTTATGTCAGTTTCTCTGTGGTTCTACATCACACAAAAACTTATACATAACACGTGACAATATATGATTTTGGTCCACATTACACATGCTTTACTCCAAAACCTGATTATATAAACGAATACTGAAATGAGTTCGAATATATCTGGATATTTGAACAACCATGCACATCCCTAGTGTGTGTACCATCCAACTAAGGGTGTCGCTCATTAACTCCAACTAAATGACTCCAACTAAAAAGTAAAAAATTTAACTGAATAAAAAAACCCTTCAAATTAGAAACAACAGTGTAAGCCACTATAAAAGGGGAGAAAACATGTGCAAGTGAGCTTATAACCAGTCACTCTCATTCACATTATCAATGCAAATGTGGTCCTCATCAGAGGGCATGTTCTAAAGTGCTGGCTGGCTATGGGCACGGTGCACATGCTGACAGAGCAATAATGATTCCTCCATTCTCCAAGCCCCGAGCGCCATTCACAGGTCATTACTTAAAGCACACTGCTCCTGTTGCAAGCCAATCTACTGTGAGCAGAGATCAGAGGGGGACACATCACAGAAGGGCCACTAACACACATGCACTCATCTGTACATCCTCACAAGTGTGTGGTGTGGGTGTTTAAAGGAGGAGTGTGCCGTGTATCGATGGATGAGCATGTGTGTGCGCTGAGGGTGTGTTTTGTATGTATGAGTGAGTATGTGTGTGTTTGTTGGATGAATCTCAAAGCAGCAGTGTCAGAGGTCCTCAGTGTGTGTATGTCAGAAGCTGTGTCTTGCTGTAAAGGTGCCAGACTCCTCCTCATTGGAACAGGCTGCTAGCGCCTTGGCCCGGCGCTGTTGGGCCCGGCCTAATCACACCGGCAGAAACAATGCGCCATGATGGCGGCCAGCGCAGCGAGCGTCTAATGACGCCTCATACATAATTCAGCACCTTTCCCTCGACTCAGCGCTGATATCCTCATTAACAGCACACTTGCTGCCTGTCAGATGGCCAGTGCACAATCGCAGGCCCCTCATTTAGTCTTTGAGAAGTGCAGCTGCTACTGTGACACCGCCAGCAAAGAGAGAGAGAGAAGAGGAAGAGAGAGGGAGAGACAGAGGAGAAAGAGAGGAACAGAGAGAGGAGAGAGAGAGAGAGAGAGAGGGCGGGGAAAGAGAGAGAAGGAGAGAGCGGGGAAAAGTGAGCAGAGCGGGTTTGTTTTATTTAGTCCAAAAGAACCTTCCAGTTTGTAAAAACAAGGCTGACACAGAGCCTGACACCAGGCAGGGGAAAATAATTAGCTCTCATTTTCTCAGCCTCCTGTTTCCTTCTCCCTGCTGAGTTTCCTCCCCACTAAACCACCACATGTCAGGAGAAATGGGAGGCAATTAGCGGCCTCGCTTCAGCCCCGCCGCACGCACTGAAAGGGGACTATTTATGATGGGACAATGAACAGCTGAAAGATTAAATAACATTTGCCTTTTAAAAAGAAAATGATTTCTGGCTAAATGGGCCATTTTTGATTAAATTCAAGCAGCAAGTGGAGAAGCGGCCTTTCTCCCCTCTTTGAGTCCTGAACAAAGCCTTCGCAAGCAAGAGGGGGTGGATGCTATGTATCACTTTAGATGGAAGATTTATTTATCTTTTTTTCTGTTTATTTTTTAAGGAGAGAAGAAGAAAAAAAATCAATCTTGCGAACAGAAAATGTACTTAGTGAGACAGTGGTCAATAGCTGATGGGAGAATAACAGGCATCTTTACAGAAGGAAATGGCAACTTCAAGGCGAGTGTCGCCATCTTGACATCCTAAAGAGTCTCGCTTCTATACACTGATGACAAGTCATCACCCAGGGAACAAAAGGCCTCATTCTGCACTGCAGCGCAAATAACAATTCAGAATAATGAATGCAAAAGCATATCTCCAAACTATCTGTGGTATGAGGTGAAAAATAAATTAAGTACAAATATGAATCAGAGGTTTGAAAACTCTGAAATAGAGCTGAGGGCTTTCTTGGTGTAGATACCAAACATATCTTCAGGCCTGGATCTTCTAAAGTTCCTGCACAAATTTCCTGTACAATAGTTAATGTATATATTCCTGCATTTATTGTGCATGTAATAAATGTTGTACCTTCTAGATTTCAGAAAAGCAAAAGTTTTGAGCATCTTGAAAATAAAACTATGTATGACAAATATTCAAAAGTATTATTCTCAAGGGAAGAAACTTTGCAACATTAAGGGAGGGTTGCACCAACAAGGATTAGATTTAGTGAGTAATTTTAGAGCTGATCAGAGATTTGTTTTGATCTACGTTTTATTTTAATTTGAGTTTTAATTTGATAAACATGGCTTAACAAATCAGCGATTAAACCTCTTAACCTCTGATTGTCCGCAAAGATGGATTTGCCAGTCTAAAAAAGTAAACAGCAACACTTGTTACTCTTGAGATAAATCATTATTGAAACGTTCCTGTTATTTTCTGCAATCTAATATATGCTGTCATTTTCGAAATTGTAAACCACCTCAGGTGCATGATTAAAATTAATCCCTAACTGAAATTTAAATCTGAGTTAAAAGTAATGGAAAAACAAGTTAATCTAAGTTTACTGTAAAATTAAAACCAGGATTAAATGTTGTCTTAAATGCAATGCTGATTATTTATAAGCAAGGTTTAAAGTTTGGTGCAACTGGATTAACATTCAAATTTTGGTTTAATTCAGGTTAAAGCTTAATCTCTGTTGGTGCAACCAGTCAATGTGTTGTAGGCGTTCTTAACCGATCTGCTGTACCTTTGGTCCTGTTCCTGGTTTCCAATGATAACCAAACACCAGCTCCAGATTAACAGTCTTCCTCCCGCCTCCCTCCTCCTCCTCTCTGTCCCACTCATCCTGAGAGAGGACACAGGGACATTTCAGCAGGCAGAACACACTTCTTACATCATAAATAGAGTCAAGAATACAGTATCTTTGTAGAAAGACCCAGGCAAAGTTCATTGTTACAAAGAATGGAAAATGCTTTATAATTATGAAACAACATATAACAGTGAATTTTCAACAATGAAGGAAACATTTACTAACACAATACCATAGATTAACTTTATTCAATGTCACCAACTGACTTCAACTACCACATAACCAAAAACAAAACAAATCAGTGCAACACAAAGCTCTTGAATAAAACTGGGTATACCTTGGTTAATGGGGGGAAATGGAACAGCGCCAGGTAATCATTTGTTAATTTTTCTATTTCAGCCTGAAATACAGAATGAATGTTGTCTCTGAGGAACATTTAGATAGATACATGATACAGTTTATAATCAGATAATGGAGTAGCAAATGTTTGGATAAGAAAGGCTTTCAACTAAATTATGGTCTATCGGTACAAGGACAAATATAACACATAGCTGCATTGAATCAAAGTATCAAAGCTCTTGAGGAGCCTCAAAGTGTTACCTCACTGGTTTAGGTAGATCATTATGTGTTTAAAGGGGTAAAACTGCCTGAGAGTGTTTCCCATTGAAGCTTTTTCTTCTTATAAAACACATTGTTATTGTACCAGGAAGCTCTCCATATCAGTTTCAGTGCACTACCTTCAGGTGTATAATATGCCCTTTGGAGGAGATGCTCATATCTCTCATATCTGACTCAGAGAGGAGCAGCAGCCTGCGCCCAGTGATGTGGTTCTTCTTGAAGATATCAGCGTAGCGCTGCATCTCACACTCTGCCTCCCCTGCAACAACACAGCCACAAACACACACGTTCAGGAGGAAACCTTACACATACCACCACAACACTGACTGGTACATATGAACATTTGAAGATTATTTCTGGAACAAAAATAATGAAATAAATAATCAACATTTTATGAAAACTTCTTACCTGTCCCAAAAATCTGTGACATCCAGAAGTGCTGTGAAATGTGAAGTCGCAGACTTTTTAGTAAATAAAATAGACCAATTAAACTTTTACAATCCCTTACCCCTATATTCTGTTGTGGTCCAAATGTCCTATTTAAAAATAATTACTAGAAGTCGAACAAGTTTAATACGTAAAATTACATCTTTATATTACAGACATTATGTTCAAATGCAAATATTACAACTGAGATGATCCAAAAGATGCTCAGAGGATACAAAAGAAGTTGACAGCAGTTATAAAGACAAAGAGTGGGCATAGAAGTTATAGGGAATATTTTTTCATTATTAATATTTTAACATACACTATATGACCATTTTTGTTACTTGTAATAATGAAGGAACATCTGTGTAACCTAACACACTAAATGTATTTATGCTATAAATTTGTCTTCTTCATTTTGTGCTAAGGGTATGCAAACCTTTGCACTCAACTTTATGTCTCTCACGCCTATCTGTGCACACACACCTGCTACCAAGAGGGCTCTAAGCATGTGAAAAGGATTTTTGTGTCTATTTTTTCCTTAAACATTATTTATATTACTAATAATGGAGATACATATGAAACATGTTGGGCATTTAAAAATAAGTTTTACAATTACTATAAAATCAATAGAGATGGTCTGCTGTGAAGTGAACAGAACACAAGGGTTAAAATACTGGGATGCACTGTGCACTGATACTGACCACATGTTCTTCTGTCCAGGCATGGATGTCCAGGTTTGGGAGCAACTACAGAGAGAGAGAAAGAGTAATGCATACAAACAGTGTGTAAAAATGTATTTGCTCATGAATTCTGTAATATGTAACACACAATGTGCAAATACTGCATAGCAAAACTGATCCATAAAATCTGTATGAAGCTATAATGCATATTAAACATTATGCAATCTGACACTCTTTTTTGCGGTGTATAAAAATATGCAGCACTTTTGTATGAAATGTCCTAACAAACTCCAGGGGGACATGTGAGTTAAAAGGCAAATGCCAGTCAAAACAGAAATTGCATTATTAGCACGTAATATTATAGTACAAAAACACTTCTGTGCGAAAAGATGGTGAAGGAAGTCAAAATGAATCAGTAATCTGTGCGTACGGTATGTTAGACCTCTTACATGTGTATGAGAGAGAGATTGAGAGAGAGAGAGAGAGAGAGAGAGAGCAAGAGAGAGAGAGAGAGAGAGAGAGAAACTATTGTGTCCCGTCTGTGTGGCCAGATGGACCCTCAACTCTCCCGTCTGTGTAGGACTCATATCAGAGGATGTAAACAAAATTATAATATTTAAATAAATAAAAAAACCATCTGCCATATGCCAAAGCTCCAAGACATACATTTGTCTAATTACAGTGACATAATAGTGCATTTCGAGCAGCCATCTTGTATTTCACAACTGGTTCGCATGGTTTTATAAGGATGGGAAGCAGACTGTTGACAAAGAAGAAAGGGGATGGAGGGAGAGAGTGGAGACAGTCAGCACAAATGACTCGGTAATTGAAATTCCTCTAAGAGCTCAGCAGAGTTCAGCAGGGTGCAGGGTGCACTCCGTCCTCCTGGTGTTATCCGGGAGAATATGGCCATGATTTGACCTTATGATCAGTCGACCCCACAGGAGCACATCCTGAGATCACATCCTGAGATCACATTAAAAACGTAACGTATTATGCGGCACATCAGTGCAATTCTAAAATAATTTTAGCATTCTTGAGCTTAAAAAAAAAAAGCAGTTCATTAAGTAAGCATGTACATGTGCTTTATTATGTGTATTCGACATTTAAGTAGTGGCACATTTATGAACTGTCTTGAGTGAATGAGGCTGGAGTGGTGGCTAGCATGTTTTTTTAATATGTTTTTTGCACACCTAACCGGAAATAGGTGAAAATCTTCTGTTTCATCTGAGTCACTATACCCTTATGTTTACCATTAAAACGCACAAAACAGGAGCTATATCCTAAATATATACAAAGTTTAAAATGCAAAATATGGAAGTAAAATATTTTAAGGAACTTTGTGACAAAGTTTATTGCAAAAGGCAGAAAAAGACAGGATCACAAAACAGAAATATGAACAGTATAACACTAGCTCTGAAACAAACCGCAAATGAAGATGCAAAACCTTATGTCTTATATATAGGACTGTACTACTGAATATAAGTTCTAAATTAATTTGATTATCAAAAGCAAATATTATTAGACTCTGGGTAGGAATAATAGTTTGATATAGGCACTACAAGTAAAAATAAACATAAAAGGAATAAATATTAGAATGCGAACATTTCATTACATGTTTTAACTAACAAAAACAAAAGTGTGACCTCTTCATATTTGTGTATAGTTCATACACAAGGTATTTACCCTGATAAACCATGCAGTTATTAGTATGCTTTCTTTAACAAACCATTTAAAAATGCTAACTTCAGTTCGATTAGACTGTAATGTATACAGATCTAAACTGCGCCAAATTCGTAAAAATATGTAAGAACATATGTGCTCAGCAACATATTTGATTGTGTCACGTTTTTTTTTGATGATGTGACTTAACACTAATGTGTTCGATTTTTTTAGGTCAGTCAGTATTCAGTCGGTATGAGAACATGGTACATGTCTGTAGTGTTTCTGCGCTTGTAGTGAGATTATGAGAATATAATCCAGGAACACAAAAGTTTTCTCAATGTTTGCTTTCATAGCAAAGCATCACAAAGTTTTACAGAAGGGAACCTTTCACACACTCTTGCTCACTTACTCTCTCTTGCACACTCTCCCTCTCTCCCTCTCTCTCTCATATTCCGTCTTTCTTTCTCTCCCTCTCTCCTTATAGCTCTCTAGATTTTCTTGTCTATATGAGTATCTCCAAACCTCACTGCTCAAATTGGCCAATCTTAATGTCAGCGAAATGTCACTTCATTATAAAAGCATTGAATCTTTGCCAGACTGACACGCGGCTCGCTCGCCCCGCAGCATGCCGCTATACGTCGACTTCATTTGCCATAAATGACATCCATAAGGACTCCGTAGGCGTAATGCAGTCCATACATAGGAGTGGGGAACAATTACTACTTTCACCTCTTAGCTCAATCGGAGATTTCCATATATTAATAGCGCTTTCACAAAAAAGCTTGTGTGTTTTGAAAAAAATTAATAATCCAAAAACATGGTGTTATGATTAGAAAAATAAACCCACAAAAAAGTGTAATAATTGCAACATTATCAGTACTACATACAGATCTCTCCTACATGTAGATCTAAAAGCTCATATAAAGCATTTGTTTTTATAACATGAGTAATGCTATATCTTTTGCATCTGTGAGGAAAACTGTTATAAGACCACAGTTTCGTGCCAGGCTCATGAACCAAGGGCCTGGACACACATTCAGGAGGCGCTACTCCTAATCACTGTCACTGTCGTCGGACCAGCTAAAGGCAGCCATGCTGATTTTGTGTCCTTCTCGCATGGAGCAGGTCTTGGAGGAATTCTGCGTGGCCTGCATGCTGACCTGCATGGCCGAGTGGAGGACAGGGACGGAGGGGTCATCCAGGCTGAACACGTCCTCGAAGCCCTTCATCACAGCCTGCAGAGCCAAAGCCCCCAGCTCTCCATTACAGCAGCCCCTTATCTCACACGACATCTCTGAGCTCTTTGACTCCTCCATCTTAGTCTCAAAAAACGACTCCGAACTTATCTTAGCAGCCAGGGGGGCAAAGAGCTGAGAAGAGAGTGGAAAAAGCAAAGAAGATAGAGAGAGCGAGAAAAGAGGAGAGAATGGGAGAAAGGAAAAAACAAGACAAAGTGAGATAATAAGAGAGAGAAACAAAAATGAGAAAGAGGGAGAGTAAATAGACAAACAGCCATAAACAAATAAAGAAGGCATGATGAATTAGATTCAAACCCAAACACCAGATGGAACAGAGGAAATCAGAGATTTTTTTTTCATGACAAAGAAATTATGACACAGAAGAGCAACAGGTGAAAAGTGAAAAGAAGGAAAGCCAACAAGTTTGTGCCACTAAACGTTCATTACTGTCTCCCTATTTGTGCTGGCAAGCATCCTGTGGCAGGCCATATGAACACATCCAGATTACTATCTGTCTCATGCTGTGTAGAGCAGCAGCACTAACCAAACCAAACAATTATCTTTGCAATACATTTGCCGAAAACATCAGTGTGAGGGACTTGCTTCACCTCCTTTCCCACACAGGCAGGTGGCTAATTGAGTGCAGGTCGTACTGTATGAGAAAGGTGGCCAATGAAGGTGTGGAGAGAGAGAGAGAGACAGAGAGAGAGACAGAGAGAGAGAGAGAGGTCTCACCGGAGTGTTGGATTGATCTATGAGTTTCTTCTCCCACATCTTGAGGCGGCGCTCTCTCTCCTTCAGCTCCTGCTCTTTAGTGCTCAGGTCCCGCTCCAGCTTCTTCAAGCGATCCAGAGTCGCCTCAATCTCACGCCTGCACACAGGGAAAAATCACACACACACACACACCTCAGTCTTTGTATCACAGGTGCACTCATTCACACAGACCAACCCACACACAAAGTCAACAATATCCATAATCACAAACATACACACATACAGTAGGGTCCAAAATTCTGAGTGACCTACTACTCTACCTGTTTTTATTTTATTGTTTTAACATAAAACAAGCTGCTTATTATTCAAGAATATATTATTCAAAACCGAAAGGAAACAATTTTGGACCTGTTTAGGAAATTGAAATATACGTTTGAATATGCTGTTGGCACACCATTTGTTAAAATAGTTGAGATGCCATAAATTTTATTTAAACAGTAGGTAACACATGTGTGCTAGGGGGGCCTTCATATACATGAATGCCTCTAGCACACTTTGTTAATTAGTGTTGTCTCTTATTGACTCCTGATATTGACTCTATGTGGTAGACATTATCGTCATTACTGTTTTCAATCAGTCAGAAACTGTTTTGGCTCATAATGGTGAACATTCATTTAATCTTGTATAATAAGATATAATTTGACAAAAATGTATTTGTCTTTCATAGTAACACTTTTTCTAGTGGACTCAGACTTATGGATGCTACTGTAAACTTTACCATTGTGCATTGCTGGGCAATAATTTACATTAATAAATTACATTAATATAATGTAAATTAACATAATTATATATATATATAACATAATATAATAATAATTTACATTATTATTTACATTAAAAGCTCATTATTTTCTAAGAATCACGCTGTTATGAGCATAATGGCCACCAGAGGGGGCAGTGTGTAGGCCGTAAATTCTCGTCCCATGGCAGTTGTTTATAAAGAGACATGTGACCCTACCCGGACCTCCCACTAAGCGCCCTCCCAGCGTCCCCTAGCCAGCCTTCCACTCCCACTCCAAACTTCCCGTGTAATTGATTTCCTTGCTTGTCACTTTCCTGACAAACACACATGGAATTTCACATTCACGTGTCCCCTCGGCTTACTTGTTTTTCAGACATCACATTTGCTACTTTCTCTTGTTCCGTAGGAGGGACCTGAAAGACGAGAATCTCTTGTTCTCCTCTCGGGGCTCTCTTCCAACTGATCTTAATATAGACCTAGCATCATACACCCGGAATTTTCTCGAGCTGCCTGTCACAACACCAAAACACTGAACCCCAGCCTGTACTGTGGGAATGCTTCATACAATCCAGGTTTTTACTCCCACCAAATAGGCCTATCTTGATACTCTGCCAGATTCACATACCACAATATAAGATTGATATATATAATATACATATAGGTGTTATCATGTTGGCATGTGTTTTGACACATACAAACCTTTAGTAAATCAAAGCTGAAGTTAACTTGACCAATATACATCTTAAATGAAGCTGCTGTGTTTAGTAATTAGTACCCACAGACATCACCAGAGCAGATGAACTGGATCATGAGCAGTTCAGTTCTCCTCCACACTTTCACATTGCATTACTCTAGTACATGACCATGCATGACCATATATGTGTGTGTGTGTGGGACAGGAGTTTGTGTGTGTGTGTGTGTGTGTGTGTGTGTTTAGGGCGTGCATATATATCTATAGGTTGTTAATTGGTGGTGTAATTA
>JAOUQW010000046.1:12445565-12464496 GCA_028565825.1 Olivaichthys viedmensis | reverse complement strand
CTGTGATGAAGTTGCTGTTCTCTCTCTCAGTGAACAAAGCTTTATGTGTTGCTCTTCTGATGGTGTGCTCACTTTTGCTCTGTGCCTGATCGTGCTTTGGAGAACAACTGATTCAGTTTCAGCAAAGAGTTTTAGAGTGCCGTACAGTGGCAATGAAAAGAAATCCCAGATTTTCAATGTGGTCTCAGACTTTTGGACCCCACTGTATGTGCAGTTAATATAGTTAATAAATAAAGTAGCGCGATTCATTGGATTGGTAGCTGGGCGAAAGAAAGTATTTGAGCCATGATCTTCGAGATTTCTAACGAGTACTTTTAAGGTGTAAATGAAAATGTAAGGAGTAATAAGTATGTTTTTTTTCCCCCATGAAAGTGTAATTGTAAGAGTACAAGTATTAATCTTCAATTATACTCAGGTAAAGTATAAATCACCTAAAAAAAACAACCTTTCACCTCTGGACATAAAGCAGTATGAGCATTATGTCAGTGTTGATTATGGGTTATGTCTGTGTGTGTATTCGCATTTAGTCAATCTTTTGCGTTCAATCATATTTGTTGTTATATTTATTGTTCATCGTGGTGTAACTTAGTCTGAAATGTCATGATATAGTGTTTGTAATTTACTGTATTGATCTAATTGAATTGATTTATGAATTCTGTTAAACTGTTTAAAAAAATTGTAAGTTTACGACCTACATACCAACTGTAAGATATTCACAGGACGCATAAGACAAGAGAAAGTTTCACAGTACACTCTCAAAATGAATGTGTTAAAAAACACCTATAGGTTTTTTTTTTTTTACACACCTGTGTGTCCAGTTAAGGACAACACATTTTTTGTTACCTTTAACACAACCAGTTTGTTATCATATTAGCAAGTAGCAAAGGCTATGCTAAGTCAAAGGCTATGTTACCTTACTTGCTTGACACTAATCTAAGCCTGACTCATGCAAATAATAAAAAAAAAAATCATGAGGGCCAGAGACCTACATTCATCTGTAAAAAGTGTATTTTTTGTCTGCCTCATTTGAACACATATTTGACACAAAATGTGTTAAAATAGTGATAACACAAAAAGCGTGTTGTTAATTAACACAGCGTTTTCATTGCAACGTCACTTGTTAATCCTTCTCTCAGTTGTGGATATTCCTACTTACTCAAGACACTGTCATTTTCACATCAGCTGGCAAAAACAGGCCCACAGGCAGGAAGTGAAGCAGACATTTCCTTTGACCTGAAGCCCATATGCTTGTGTCACTTTGTGTTTAAGTGTAGACACATGTGTAATGGTCTGAACTGGGGGATTGATGTGATGCCATGTGAGTCATGGTGATATGGCTTACAAGTACCATTCTAGATATATCAGTATTTGTAATAACAATAATAAGTAATAATAATAAGAGTTTCCACATCTGTTTTGTTGCTGAACCTACGTTACATCCATCCTTATTTGTTACCATTTAATCTCCACTATTGGAAAAGTTGAAAGTGGATCATAAGTGGTCAACATTGAACCAGGTGATGTGAAGTCACTGAACACAAAATGAAAATTGTAGCATTATGTTGCAGCACTTATATAAAAGATTCAGTACTCAGAAATCCATCTGTCGTTGATGCCTTCAGTTACCTGGATTTAAGAGAAAAAAATGATCATTCTCGTAAATGTCATATTAGCAGAGAAGTTTAGAGGGACAGGTTCTCAACGTTAAAAATGGGCACCTGGTGAACTATAGAAACCGATATTTAGACAGAACATAAAAATTAACCACAATATACTGTGCTTTGTTCTTGTTCTCGCCTCAAATCTCTGTTACAGAAAAATAGACGCTTCATTTTCTGATTATTACAAGCATTGACAGCGACATCGAATCTAATTCCCAACTCTTCAAATTTTGCGCAGCTTTGCTTGAGGAGATGCTTTGGTACCAAGTAGTGAGAATAGTTCACAAATTACATAAGCACTAGGGCTTGATGCATAGTTTGACATATTTTGATGAACACGCACAAAAAAAAAAAGATCTTTCGCATTGATGCGACTGTGAACTTTTTTGTATTAGCACAGGATTAAGTTATCCTAGCACATGCAGCAATACTGTCATACTGTACAACCCTGAAAAAAAAATGCAGTTGCAGGCCCTCCCCCTCCTGCTGCATGTGTGTGGATTTAATCATTAAAAACACAATGAAGAGTTTAGGGTGACTTCCACAAGCATTATGGGTGACTGATCCAACCATTAAATACATTTTCTGACCATGCATGTAAAAATAATTCAGTATTAATGGATTGTTTTATGTTCCTCAGGGGTTTGTCAAGACAGTGAAAGCATAGTGTTTGACCCGAAGAGTGTCCGTCTAGCAGACATGGAGCCCAAAGAGCAGATCCGTGACACAGACAGTGTGATTATTCCACATTCTGGTAGGCACAGCTATTATTTTCCACAATTTATTGCATAATTCATAATGACCTTTAATCATGTGGCACAACAGTTTTGCTACTGAGTGAAGTGACCTTTAAGGATGAGAGATTTTATCTCAAGTTCCAAATTCTTTTCGCATCAATCAGTTTCAAATGCTCTGCACTCTGCACTGGAGAAAACCATTGCCACAAATCAGTGTGTGTATGTCTTGTGGAAAGTAGTGTGATAGCTGGTAACATTCTTCCCTGAAGATGTAATATAGTCACACTCTGTCTGTCTATCACAATGGAAGATTACCAGTCCAAACAGAGTGGGCATTTTTTGTTTTAAGTGCAGGGTTTGTTTCTGCATGGTTTTCATACCAGTTACAATTAGTCAAGAGTCTCTTTGTGTGCTGTCACACCTCTGACTGTGAGAAGATGCCAGGATAGGCTGACTGAACGCATAATCTCTTCAGACATTCCTAACACAAGAACCTTTGCCTCAAGTCACTGCTAACATTAGTGAACTTTATTCTTAGTCCCCAGCAATGTCATTGGGCCAATGTCCTCTCCAGATGAAAGCCAATAGCCAATTACCTTTTCACCTCTGCTCACATTCTTGTTGTGTAGCTCTGCTCGTTTCTTTACCCACTACATCCCAACATACTGGAAAAATACATGTGTTTAGAGACAAATGTGTCTCTCTCAAGACTATGATCTTGAATCCAAGTAGAATAAGCATAAGAATAAGCACCTGATATTATTTTTAATCTGCTCCTGAAGCCATGCAATGATATACTGATTATTATGAGTACGGTGTGTAGTGAATAGTTGGGAATGATTTTAGAATCTGTGTTTACTTAGTATTTTGGCCTAGCCCCTGGTTGTGTCATTATTGTGTGTGTGTGTGTGTGTGTGTGTGTGTGCGTCTTTCAGTGCCTGACAGTCCCACTACTATGATGAAGAATGTGAATACGCATGCTCAGGCAATGAAGCAAAAAAGGCAGTCACTGCAGGACAGGC
Source organism: Olivaichthys viedmensis (assembly GCA_028565825.1). NCBI lineage: Eukaryota > Metazoa > Chordata > Actinopteri > Siluriformes > Diplomystidae > Olivaichthys > Olivaichthys viedmensis. The sequence continues at coordinate 12,461,076 of JAOUQW010000046.1, read as the reverse complement.
TTGGGCTGTGTATTCTGGAGCTGAAGAAACTCTGTATCAGAGAGGCGGTGAGTCATATTTCAAATACATACACATTCAAACAGAGATAAATTAGTTTGGGAAAAGGACTACAGTTAGAGGGGATGTCACTGAAGTATGTGAAATTGGTATACTGTAACTTTTACTGCAGCTGATCAGCGCACTGTAGTATGTGATGATAATGCGACCAGATGTAGTGTTTTGACCAGAGGTAGTGTTTTGATCAGAGGTAGTGTTTGAAACGGGTTTATGAAATTACATGATGTATGAAAAAGTATGAGTTTTCTTCTGCCAAACAGAATGTCTTCCTGACCACTCAGATAAGCTTGCTTCTTGGAAACATGGCCCTTGCAGTTGCACAGGCTTAAGCGAGTTTCTGATGACGGCTCAGCCCACAATAAGGACTGAAATCATTCCCTAGTGACTGTATGTGTGTGTTGTCTGTACTTGAATAGGCACACCCTGTTGTGGCTCACCACAGCTGTCAGTGTGAGGGTTTGTCCCTCAATTAAAGAGGTATCAACACAAGCATTACTCCGTGCATCTCAAATTGATCGTGGGAGGGACAGTAGGACTGGCTTTGAAAGCAGAATGTGAAAGAACAGAATCTTCCCATAACAATGTTGTGCAGAACAGAAACTTGTCTGGACTTGACTGGACTGAATGTAGTGTTTTATACAGGACAAGAAGGAACACATTTCCAATAACTCAGTTTTTTTTAAATATACCCCTTAAAATAGTGGTGGGAATTACAAAATTACATGATGTTTGAAATTATCTACACTAGCGTTCAAAATATTTTAGGAACAGTCATTATCCTATTATACAATATAGTAGATCTAATATATATAATACAAACCAGACACCAAAAGGTATTTTTAAAGGTTTTGTTTGGTATTTAAAGTGTTTTGGGAAAAAGCCATTTAAAAAGTGAAAGGAGAAATGACTACACATAGAGAATTCCAGTATATTATTTAAGTCTCCACTTCAAGATTTGATCACCGCTTTCCAAAAAAAAAGAGGCATTCTGGATATAAATTTTTATATTAACATCACTCTTGATGCTATAAACCTTTCAAAGTCATTTTGGAGTCATAATTCTGGACACAATGTTTTACAGTTTTCTACAAATGATTTGAAACCTAAAGTGCATAACAACAGAATCATTACAATCATTTTAATAATTTCAGTTTATATGACTGAAAACATTGATTCCAAACTTTTGAACGGTAGTGTATGTTATTATATGGCGTTCTTCACACTGGAATGTGATTAAAACAATTTTTCAATGCATCGGTTTCTCTCCTAAGGGCTTAATTTAACTAACTACGTGTTGAATATTTCTTGTTTGTCAGTTGTGGCATTAAAATAATATCAAAATATCTTCTGATTCTTTTCTAGCTAAAATACATGATACAGTAAAACCATTAAACTAAATTTTTTTTTTACACAATTGCCTTTAATGATCAAATGTATCGACACAGCAGTTACCAATTGCCTCAGCTAAATTAATACATTGCACCATTTTGAAATGAAGAGCTTTTCTCTATAGGGCAGTGTGAAACTGTATTACATCATCATTACACCATGCTCCCAAATTAAACCTCTACTGCTATGCATGTCAAAAATCAGACTGAAGGACAGGAATACTCACTCTCATCTGTGCCTTTGATTGGCTGTCGCTTTTGCAGTTTCTCATCTCCCATGCTGAACTGGCGGAGGAGCACTTTGTGCTGAGAGGAGAGAGGGAGAGAGAATGAACATGCACTACTGTATAAAGAGCAGCATATACAATATAAATTGCTCCATTATTTCAAAGATATACTATTTTCTCTCACCTTTTTGTGAGAGGGATTTCCATCATCTGAGCTGAAAATAAAGAAAATGGATTCTGTATCGACTTAGTAATGGTAAGTACTGAATTAATAGCTTACATTATGCCCTTTTAAAAACATTTAAAAAATCTGAATAATGCAAACTAGAAGAAGTAATAAAATCTCACTTGTGTTTGAGAACCTTTTCCAGCTCAGGGAGCTGATCTTTAAGTGCAGGAATAAGTTTGGCATCTTCAGATACTGACATATAAAATTCCTGCACCACAGAGCAACAGAGCAGTGTCATGCAAAGCTCAACCCCACACAAACCTGCTTAGATCTACTATTGACTACAAAAGTTTGCATCCCCCTATGGTTTCTGGTTGAAAAAATGAAATATGTACCTCAGTTTTTCAGTTTATCTACAAAATAGAATTCCATGTTCATTGAATTGTGTTTTCCTGTTGAAAACCTGTTATAAGATGGCCTAAAGATTACAGCAATTAGATCGAAGTCAGCCAAAAAGATAGTCAAGTGTTTCTGACCATAATTCAGAAATGGAAGGAACATAGAAACTAAGAGCACTTCTGTGGGAATGAACTGGGGGAAAAAAAGACTGCTAGAGAGATTTTCATAAATCCAAAACAAACAACTGGAGACATGAAAAAGTCATCAGTGGCAAGTGGAATAAAAGTCCACACTTATATCACATTCAGAACTATAATTCTGATTGTTTCACTATTAACAATCTTCACTATTTGTGTTACTTCGGATAATGAAGTTAAAACTTGCATTAAATGTCTTGGTTTTATCATTTCAAAGTAAGGGTATGTAAACTTTTGCACTCAACTGTTTGTTTAATCAAGCTGTATTTTTATGTAAATAAAATGGAAAATGAATGTCATCATCATAATATATTTCAAGCTGTTAATTGAATGATAACCGCATGAAAAGCTAAATGGTGCACTTATTAATATAGTAAGCATAATACAGACCTATTATTAACTTAAATTGATGCAGAATTCTTTATGCAGATTTGTGAATATAACTGAAGTGAAACAGATTTGCCCTTGGTGTTTATGTGCTGAAGGAGACCTGGAGGAAGGCCAGTGAGCTCTCCTCCTCCTGCAGGTGGGGGGTGTTGATGGCAGCCCACTGCAGCACCAGCCGCATGACCCTGCGCTTGTTATTCAGCGCATAGTCCAGCCTTTCCTGATCACTGCCCTGAGACGCCTGCGCCTGGTAGGTTCACCGAGGTTAAGGACACAACGCACAATATATCACCTGTTTACAGCCGCTGAGAAACGTATAGACATTACAGAAGTTTCCAGACACTAGACATAGTTTAAATAAGAAGAATGGAACTATTTAGTGCAATAAAAATAGCGATTGCGGTTTTGTACAACTTGGTATTACACAAGAACAAGACAATCAAAGCTATGATATAGAAAGAACTTGTGGCCTTTGAAGAGGCTTAAAAATACACTGATGTACAAAAGCACAGTCTAAAGGACAAGAGAGGAAGATAAATAAATAAAATAGGATAAAATGTGAAGTTAAATATTAAAGCGGTAAAGGATATTGAGCCATGAGGATTGGACACAGTTGAGTATTGGGTATAAATACACAGTGCATTAGCACAAAGTCATCCAACGCTGAATCTGCAGAGAGGGAGAGAGACAGAGAGAGCAAGAGAGAGAGATAGGGAAACAGATATACAGGCAATAAGATACATGATGAAACAGTGAGAGAGAATCCTTTTTCCACCTTTCAGGCCAGATGTCAGGCCAGACCCTGAATACTGAGCACATGGCTTGGTCTGCATTAGATCAGTGTTTAGTTCTAAATATAGACATGCCCAAACTAGACTTGCTCACTCATCCTTCACCCACTCACCCTCATTTGGGTCTAAGAGGGAAAATGCTGCGGGATACACGTGTACGGCACAGTAAACAGTTTACCTGTAAACTGTAACCATGAGCTTTGCGCCTTTAGATGTTGGTTTGACTCAAATGGGTCAAATGAAGATACAAGTAATAGATAATCAGTAATCAGATAAAAGCAACTGAATAGAAAACACTTGTTGCCTTAACAGACTCGGTTTAAAGGAATACTCACATTTTTCAACCTAATCTCTATCTACTGCATCTGTAGCATATGTGTGATTACCACAGACAAGAATTTTGACGTTTCCCTGTACTGGGTAAAATACAGAAGACCCGTCGATTCAAAACTCACTTATAATGGAAGTCTAAGGGCAGCTGTTTATAAATGTTTATGGAAACGTCCTTTTAAAAGTGGGAGTCCTTTTAAAAATGTGGTTACCAACGTTAAAAAAAGTAAAAAAAGTTTTCACCTGATCGCGCATGGATACTACTAAACCTCAGGGAAAGCGTAAGTAATCAAAATTGCATTTTTTGTCTGTTGCTCCAATGTTTGAATGCTGGATAAAACCATATTAGAACAGCTCTGGTAAAACATTCGCTCATGTCTGCGACATCCTCAGACTCATTGTTAGAGTATAATAGTTGTAGTTTTGAATTTGCATTATATCATTGTCAATTTTAGTACAACAACTGCCCTTAGACTTCCATTATTAGTGAATTTCAAGTAAACAGGTTTTCTATTCTTCTCTCAGTACAGGGTAACATGGCCAAATTCTTGTCTGTGGTAATAGCCCATATGCTACAGATGCGGTAGATAGAGATTAAGTTGAAAAGGTTAAGCAAGAAAAGTTATTGATCACAATTTATAGGTAAACTGTTTACTGTGCCGTGCAGATGTGTTGCCCCAAATGAGGGTGAGTGAGTGAAGGAGGCGCTGTACTTATTCCTTTATGTTGTATATTGTACATTAGCAGTGGTGAAAGTACCTGACTCTGTGAACTTTGAATCTAGTTTCATGGTCTCTAGGAAGTGTTCCAGAATCTTCTCTGGAGTTCCAGACATCACAGTGTACCTGCAGCACACAATATTAAATAAACAACATCTATTCAGTGTCTTTACAAAGCACACATGAAAAGCATCTGATAAACTACAGCTGAACACATATGATGAATGAATAACTAATGAAAAAAGAGAATGAGAGAATCAGAGAGACTGCGATAAAGAGGTCATACTTGAGTGGTGAGGAGCCTGCATGACTGGAGCTTCTGATGTTGCTCTTTTCAAGAACTAAAACATCCTCTTCATGTTCCTTCAATCGCACCGTATTTGCTTCTACATCCTACACACACACACACACACATACACACACACAGGCCGATGGTTTGTTATCTTAATAATTATATAAATGAGGAAAAGAGAAGCATCCTTGGTTCTAAATGACATGCACTTACATGACACACACACACACGCACACACACACACACACACACACACACACACACACATAGAGATGCATAGACTGCTGAATGGTGGGATCAGAATGCTGGATTAGTACTGTTGTGAAAGTAGCAGTAAGACAGAAGTGTGGTCAGCAGATTGACTGATCCTAGGATCTACACACGCACACACGCATGCGTGCGCGCACACACACACACACACACACACATATCTGTCCTGTTCCTGCTCTGTGTATTACAGAGTGGGTGCCTCTCTTTAGAGCACAATGTTCTTCAACATTTTGGAAGTTTGGAACGACACAGAATTTTTTGCTGCAATGTTGTAAAACTACCAACAGAGGGAGACTTTATTCAACCACTTTATTCAATCTTATCAGAAACAAGTCCAAGCATCTGTGTAAATGCTCAGCTATAGTCCCAGTCAGTGCACACACAAACCCTTATCTCTAAGCATATAAACCAAATTCAAATATAGGTAAATAATTATATATTGACTAATTTCAAAAAGTAAATTTCCCTTAAGTTACCTATTATTTAGGTCAAAACCTGCCCCTCACACAGAACCCTTGAATAAATACTCAAACCCACACACATACACACACACCCTCTCTAACAGACAGGGTATCCGGTTTGACGCTGCTTTGCTTTTCCTGAGCCAAGGCTCCTATTGTCTAAGCAAGTAGAGAGGGATTTTCCTGTTAAGGTCGGCAGACAGCAGATTACGTACTGACATACAAAGGGGGAGAGACAGAAAGAGAGTTCTCAAAAGTTATTAGTGAGCAGCAGCCACTCATTGAAGTACCACAGAACACCAAAGAACACTGTACCACATAAATACAGCAAAAAAACAGAAATTGTATTTTAAATAAGTTCTCACCCTGAGGATCCTGTTAAAGTCCTCTTTGTCCACCCTCAGGAAGTGGCAGTTGTCCTCTCGCAGGACGATGGAGGCTGCACGCGGTGCATCATTCACCAGAGCGAGCTTCCCAAAATCATCCCCCTCATGCAGTGTGCAGACCACACCCTACAAACACACACAGCATCGTTACACCCGACCACTGCTCATAGCATCGCCACTGGCAACCCAAACAGTGGATTTGTTCTCAAAAATGTCATTTCAGGTCTTATGTAGCACACACAGCAATTATAATAAGTGGATATGATATTATACGATAAATCTTTCAAACAGATTAGGAAAAGGTTAGAATAGGTTATTTTAATAGAAAGCTTTATAATGATAACTGATCTCACCTTGCCATAAATGACCACATTAACTGAACCCTTTAGGATGATGTACCATGAGGTTCCTTCTTCTCCCTGATTAAACACTGACAATAAAATAAATAAAAACACAACCCCATAAATAAACAAAAAGAACCGTGCAGAAATATATATATTTAGTAAGTAATCAGGGATGTCTCAATAAATTTGCTTAATGTTTTAATCTAGTCCAGCATGCAGGTAAAATGCTGCTCTAACAGGTAAAATGCTGCTACTCACATACTGTTCCTGATTTTGCATGGGACTCGAAAATGAGGACGCCTGCTAACTCCCTTTTCACCTGAGAAAAAACAACACATAAACAACAAGAAACACTTGGCTCAATTTGATTATTTTAACCTATATTTTTATAATCTTTATTACCTTATTGAGGTAATGTTTTCATAAACAATTGTCTAGGCTTCTTACTTTGATTTTTAAATGAATCAGCAACCAAGCAATCACAAGTTGGACTTCAATATTGTTGTTATATTTTGTATAATCAATACTGTATTTTTGTTACTGGTGACTTTTATCCTTCAATGCAGTGCAGTCTGAGTAATCGCTACAATAGTACACTGTACTATTGTGGTACCTGGCTGCCCACTGCAGGACCATTCATGGGGAGACCGGTGAAACATTAAGGTAAGTTACCAATGCAGCTAGTACACTTACTGTTGTAGAGAGGTGAGATAAGGCTTTTATATGTAGCAGTTCCTCATAAATAATCTCTAAATCATCCACTGTCCTCTGGCTAGGCCTAGAATGAGAGTGAGAAAGAGAAATATTTTGTAACTCTATTTGGTAGCATGAAAAATGGAAAGAACAATTTTTAAGAGTTTAAGCCATTAAGAATTAGGCTGATAGATTATTCATTTACAAAGAACTTTAGCTCCACCGTGAGACTTTTTTTCTTTTTTTCTTTTTTTACAAATAATCTTAAAATGCCATTTGCTACAGGGATTTATGCTCCTAGACCTGTGTCTAATCAGCTCTATTTAGAGAAGATCTAAGCAGGAAGCTAGCCAGGACAATAGTGCGTATAAATCAGTTAAATTTCACAGCAGGTCTATTCGTAGCTGTGCCCTTGAGGAAAATATAATGATGGTACAGCTCCAGAGGTCACTCCTATTTCTGGGGCAGGAACGTACTGTTTTCGAAGGATCATGCGCATTTGGGCGTCAGGACCCATCTGAGACAGGAAGAGGACAGTGTCCTGCAGTTCTTCCTCACTCTCTTTCTTCTCCTCCTCGCTGGGGAGTGGAACATCCTCCAGTTCATCATCCAGGAAGCGATAGAACAGGTACTTATCCTGGAAATTCAGCTCCTGATCAACTGCACCACAACACAGAATAGCACTATTTAATGTACAGAGAATAAACACACACACACAACTGATAGCACCATAATATATGCTGCCCTGATTGTGCGTCCCATTGATTTGAACAGACAGGGAATAGAGGTTCAATTAGGATTCATCACATGCAGCAAGCAAGCCAGGCTAGCTTTGGACTGGAGTGTGTGCCAAGTATGTCCCACAAAGAGCAACAAAGCCCTTAAATTACGCCTGCCTCCTTCAGCAAGTGTAACATCAGCTCAGTTTCAGTCATACAGCTCATTCACACGGAGACAAATACGTGATTAGACTATAATTACATGTGAGAGTGTATATAACCAGATGTGATAGTGGACAAAAATATAACACAAAGTAAGGTATATGATATAATATAATACAGTTAACTCCAGAATTATTAGCACCCTTCATGAAAATGAGCAAAAATTATTATTATAAAATAAATAACACATGATATTTTGAGCTTAAACACATTGGGATGCTGTATAGTTGTATTTTAAAACAGTATTTTTTCAAAAATAGAGAATAACAGCGCTGAGCGTCTTCCTGTAATGTCTACCAAGGTTGGAGACACTTGTAGAAGAGGGCTAACTGCCCTCTTTCGTATACATGAGCTCACAGACGCCCATGATTGGCTAGTGTCGCTCTGATTGACAGGGGAGAGAGAGTAATGCCATCCTTCCAACCCAGAGAGCAGGGCCAATTATGCTCTTTTGGACTCCCGGCCATGGATGGCTGTCGCATCATCAGGATTCGAACTTGCGATCTCCCGATGAACGCTTTTCAGTTGCGCCACTCAGGAGCCATGGGTTGTTCATTTTTAACAAACGTTTGAAACTTGGGAAACAAATTATGGCCCTGGTGGTGCTTAATGGTATTTTTACCTATTTATGTACGTTTGTCTATCTATTATTTGCAATAATAAAATTAGTCAAAGGCAACAATAAAGTTTTTAGATACTGAGCGCAATTTTTTTTTAATTAATTTGAGTGAAAATTCTAATTATTGTGTGTAATGTTTATTTTATACAATACTTTTTTGCCCATTCTCCTGAAGAATGCCAATAATTCTTAAGTTGATGGTATTACTTTCCTGCTTTTACAAGTTTTTTTGCATAACAAATTTGTAAAAACAGGTTGCCATGATCATCAGGAAAAGGCATACAACACTGTCATGCCAAATATGCACACAATCCATCAAGTTGCAGAGAATATTAATATCAATATTAATAATGGTGTGCACAAGAGTACAGGACAGTGTAACTGACCATGGTTGAGCACTCCCTCCTCCAGCAACACCTGCCACATCCCAACAGCCTGAACCCGCGAGTGCACACAGGAACCCTGCTGCATCTGCCAGTCAACCAGCTCTGTGCCTACACAGCACCGTCTGCACACACACACACACACACACACACACACACACATACAGCACTTTCCATAGCTTGAACTGTAACAAAATGCCTCTAAGAAAGAGTCAAGCAGCATTAGTTTCTTCGACTGGAATCTTGCTGCTCTTCAGATGCTCACCTGAATGTGTTCAGGTGGTACTTTCTGTCTCGGATCATGTGAGGTACTTGGGAGAGGATGGCATTCCTTAGCACTTTACCTGCCTGCATGATCTTCTCAGATGGTACCTACAAATTCACAAATATCTGTATCACAAGACAGTGCATAACTCTGAACCGTGATTGTCTTACACAGCTGTCACTCTGATGATGGGATGGATTTAGTACCTGTATCATGGGTTTGGGGTGAAGTTGGGCAATGTTTTCAATAAATGATTTCTGGAAAACAAAATGTATAGAGATACTGGCAGACACTGATAAAACATGATGGAGTGAACAGAAAAATGAAAGAACAGAAAGAGTGTGAGGAGGGGGATTTGACTACTGGTTACAGATTCCATGTTCAAATATTACAAACCTTTCATAACTGTTTATAACTATTTCTTTTTTTTCCTATTACTCGATTGAGTGACAGACTTCTATTTTTTTGGATTACCACAAACCTTAGATAACCCCTCAGACCATCTGGAGATCGCATCAATAAATAATGAGCATGAATTAAGATTGTAATATTTCTGAATCTGCAGCCTCAAAATGCACAGTCATCGTAATCATTAAAACACATCAGCAGCTGCTATTAAACAACACCAATTCGCGAAGGGCTCTTCTTATTACACCAGCACAGACCCCACAGTAATATTTCTGCTTTCTGACAGGAACTCAGTTCTGCCCTTTAAAAATAAGGAGATCATTTTAATGGCATTTGTAATTAGTTTTTTTGTGAGCTGTTATTCAGCATTTAGACCGATACTAGGGTTTAAGCCACAAGACAAGTCATTCAAAGACAAATCCATTCCTGGGCTTAATCAAGCAATGCAATGCAATGTTTTATTGGTAACCAGCTGTTTTTAGAAACCAAAAGGAATCAGGCAATGAATAAATTTTCATGTTTCTAAAATAGGTGACAACATGGTGTTTGACAAAACATGATGTTTATAGCATAGAGAATGATTTGCAGAAACAGAAACTGAAGAATATTTATGAAACCATTCTAGACATTATTCACTTGAAATATTACATAGCATATTAGCTATTCTTCAGTTAAGTAAGCTGTAATTGGTCAAATTGTTTGACTAGCTCACATTTGACATAAAATTGTCTTCAGTTTACAACATTTCATTGTTTAAATATGCTGAAAGATGTGAATTCCTTGAAAAGTCCCTGGAGTATCCTTTGAATATTTTTAAAGATGATCTGAGGCACTGTTCCACCTGAATTTCATGAGGTAAAAGTAGCCCCAACAAGCTTTTGAGTAATTGGCAAGTTCCAGTGCTTCACTGTACAAGCTGAATTGTTGTATTTTATGTGAAATTACACAACATATATCTATAGTTTTCTCATTCCAGAAAAGACTGCGTTTCCCCATCAGTATATTTTCTGCTGTAATGGTGGGAAAGGAGGCCATGCAGGCCTCTGTGATGAGCAAGAGGGAATGGCTGCAGGAGATAATCCCCTTCTGTCTCTGGGAGCCCAAGAGGAACCATTCCCCCCTACAGTCATGTCCTGTTCACATGCTAGCACACTGCCTTTTTAACACCCACCACCTTCAATTATGCATTATGCTTTACAGCTCTTCTCTCCGAATGCTTTCAATTATGCATTACGCTATACATATATATTCATTCATTATGTCATACATCCACTCTGTTTAAACACTGCCTATTGAATCCCAAAAACACAGGTGCAAGATCTTTTCACTGATAAATAATGAAAACAATTTAATGTGATATAGTTGCACAATCTTGACTGAATGCATATGCTGATACTTATGCATATACACTAATTCTTACCAAAAAACCATTTAAGGTACTCATGCACTAAGAGACACCAAATAGAGAATTGTTATATTCATTGCACTTTACAAATACACAAGTTGTGTGCTCACTTATAACACACTGTTAGGTTGTACAGGTAAGTGTAATGTTTTATACTCATACAAAACATTACACCTGAACAAATGAATGAAAGCTATATTAAGCCAAATTATACAGCCACAATGGGGTTGGATTGTGTGTGTGTGTGTGTGTGTGTGTGTGTGTTAGGCACAGGCTGGGTAGGCTGCATTTCCCCTGGGGATGACTGTTGCCCATCTCTGTTGTAGACAATATAGTAAGCACTATACACTCTGTGGCAACTTTATTATTACTTACGTCATTTTGTAGGTACACAATTACTGACTGTAGTGGTCCCCATAGGACCACGACATTAGCTATTATTTGGGTGATGGAACATTCTCAGCATAGCAATGGCATTAACATGATAATGGCATGGTAGTGTGTGTTGAAATGGTATGAGTGTATCAGGTGCAGCTGATTTGTTGGGGGGTTTTAAACACTGTGTACACTGACTGGCTACTTTGTTAGACACAGCTACCTTGCTGGTGCACCTTGTAGATGTACATTAAAAAACTATATCTACTTTTTCCTTGCACAATTTGTATTAATTGTCCTCTAGCCCTTCATTAGTGTCAGTTTCTGACCACAGGACCACTGTTGGCTGGATATTTTTGATTGGCAGACTATTGCCAACCCAGCAGTGACATTGAGGTGTTTAAACTCCAGCAATGCTGCTGTGCCTGAGAATGGTCAGCGCTACACACACTACCATGAAACTTCCATGTCAGTGTAACTGCTGTGCTGAGAATGGTCCACCACCCAAATAATATCTAGTCAGCGGTGGCGCTATGGTGGTCCCTTTGTGTTGACAGACGGGGTAGAGGGGCACTGACAAATTGTGCATAGTAACAGATAGGCTACATTCAGTAATTGTATACCTACAAAGTGCAGGTATATGTAGGTGTACCTTAGTATAGATAAGTATAGATAAAAAGTAGATATACCCAATAAAGTGGCCACTGAGTATAAATTAAAACTCACAAGTGTGTGTTATTGTGTTACCAACAATGAAATATTATTTGACAGTGATTTAACTGGCTTAAACAATGGCACACATGCATTGCAATGATTAATAATAAACAGCATTATTCACATCACATAACTTTTTGGACATTATTGTCCAACATGGTCTCACACTTGCAAATTCTAACAATCACATGACTCAAGTCATATAAAAAGATTAAAAAGATTAATGTTAGTGTTAGGGGCAGGGTTGGCATTCACACCTTTTCTTTTCTTCATTGCATGAAATCAAAAAATATCCTACCACATCACCATCATTCGTTCAAATCCGTACAAATTTCTCATGTGATCAGGTTGTTATTGTTACATTAATAGGTGGCATGTTTGACTACCCAAAAGCATCCTTAAAAACAAAGTAATGATGCACATAAATACCGAAATTCCACAACAGGCATGTTGAATTCTCAAATTGTTGCATTATTTTGAGGAGAATGGTGAATGGAAAGGATGCTACATTAGTGCCCACACAGGCAGGAGGCTGGATTTGCGTCAGTCTATTACAGGAAAAGGTTTTGGTCACCATAATAGCATAGCTTGCTTGAATACCTTATAGGACATAAATCTAAATGCAGCCAAGAAAGTATAGTTTATTAGTACAATATTAATTTAATGTATTAGGTTACAAATTTTAAGCTGAGGGAAATCATGCCTTATATTCATACCTTGTTTAAGTGTCTGGACACTGATCCTAGAGAGTTACTCAGGTTCTCTTTGTCAGGCATTCCTATAAAAACAGGTAAAAGCAAAGGTCAAGTAAAACTAATTGTGAATATACACACCTACAGATATCCCTCTCTATTTTTAATAGAAACTGTCTACCACAACAGTTGAATTAGAAAAACAGTTAGACTGTAGCAAAAGCGTAAGAGACAGCTCTTCAATGCAGCATGATAGAGAGCTGCTGAGAATTCATGGCGAGTGTGGGTGAGGATGTGTGTAATCTGTAGAGACATCCTGAGGGAGGTCAGGAAAAGAGGCTTGGTCTTCACTTAAGGTTACAACAGTAAGCTCCCCTCCTTTAGGACAAACAGCCCATTTAGAGCATCCGGCTCCCTAATACTCTTATCTTTCACAAAGCACATCCTTTCTCTCAGCTGAGACAAGCTCTTTTTATAGGCTTTGAAAAATGTTGCTAAAAATATTCTTTAAAAAAACAAAAAACATTTGCACCTCTTATTCTGATAATCTTAGCATTCGGAGCAAAAATGTTTTTACTTTGATGAAATACTATTGACAAATGCTACTTTGGCAATGAATGACCTTACAATTCTTTTTAAGAATCAGATATATTGTAGAAATGCAATAATCTTTAATTAATATCAAAATAAAATACATTTGTTTGAAAAAGAGAGACTAGACTCACTATCAGCGCTGGGCCCACAATCCATAACACCATAGGGAGGGGCCAGGAGACCAGCCATGCACTGACGATACTTCTGAGGAGAGAACACACAACAACACACAACAACACACAACAAGGATCAGAAAGAGAAAAGAATGAGTGCGTCAAGATTATGCAATTACACTTTCATAATAACATCTAACCAAGTGTGGCAGAAACAGATGGCACCTTTTTTCCAGGTTCAAAATGTCATTGTGTGCCTTAGCACAGAGATTAACATGCACAAACACACATTTGGTCACACACACACATGCAGTTATGTAAGAGTCGTGCCTAGATGAGATGCAGAGGTGTCAGATTAGACCACTGCAAACTGCACACTCCCTACATTATATTACAAGATAAAGAACTTGCAATAGGTACCAACCTAAGAGAGGTGTGCTAACACATGCTCTCTTTTAAACATCAGCATAGCAGCCAAATATAACCTAAATTACTACAAGACCAGTTCTATGTCACTTTTAGTTGACTAGCATATATTACTAGTGAGAAATAAGAGCACAGCCAAGCCATGGATGCCAGTTACACTACTTAAAAATCGAACCTGGCTCTTAGCAATAGAGTCTAACTCTGCACTTGTAGAGAAACACTACCTTTGCTGATTAGATTAGATTCTATACGTCAACATATAGGAGACATATACTAGTTGCACTGGGATGTCCATTAAGAACCCAATCTTCCTGCTACATTTCCACAGGCAGTGGGTGTGTGCTGTGTTTGGCACTTGCTGGTCTGAGTCTTAGAGGAGTAAAACGAGATGATATCTGGATAATGTAGCCTCATACTGTGGTCCGTAAATGCTTATAATCCCTCTAATCTGGACTATTTGAGAATCAGAGGGAATTACAGAGGATAACAAACTCAAAAATCAAAGACCAACACACCCACATAAACCACTACAATCGGGAAACAAACAAATGAGTATCTTAGTTAAGGCTTCATCTTTCGTCATGTACATCGATATATGGAGTAAATCATTCGTTGTGGCATGTGTGATTTTGTATTGAGCCACTTTGAATTCTGAGCGTGCCTGACAGTCAGCTCAACAGTAGAATAGTGCATTTAATCGGTGGCAGCAGAATGGTGATGTAACACGTTTTATGCTCAGGTTAATGGAAATGACATTTCTGTCCATATGAGATCACTATGTGGGTTAGGAATACGACAGACAGAATACAGGCAAGTACATTACTACAAGATGAGATCACATGGGGTTGCATAGAAAAATTAGGTTTGAGAAGTGTAGTGAAATAAACAGAGGAAGAGGAGAGAGAATAGAAATACAGAAAGAGTCTTAAAGTATTTTTTACACAAGGCTTGATTTTCTATACCAAGATTACAAAGGCTATGCTTGGAAAACATATGAAAGCCCACTCTCCGAGCAGGGTCGGCAAGGATCACATTCCGTTTGCTAGCTTGTTCAGAAATGGATTTTCTCATGTTCAAGCTGCAGCATCAGTCGGCTTCTCTGATATGTTATTCTGGCCTATGTATTTAGCAGCATTTGTCTGAGTGTATACTGCACACTATCAGGATTGATTATGGTCAGAAGTAGTCTAAGAAACAAATCAAACAGATATAAATGACTATCTGTTATCTGCAAGCCATTCCACAGTTTAGCATTAATAAGCGTGGTGAGTAATGACATGCACTGCTGGGTCCATTAGTCAATACAGACACCTGGGACATTACAGCAGGCTTTATTCTTCTCTCCCCTAGGGAGTGGTTTCACCAAAGAGAATAAGACTATGGATGCATGTGTGTGTGTGTGTGTGTGTAATGAGTGTGTATGTAATGAGTGTGTGTGTGTGTGTGTGTGTGTAATAAGTGTGTGT
>JAOUQW010000046.1:12428510-12440816 GCA_028565825.1 Olivaichthys viedmensis | reverse complement strand
TAAGTCTGTAATGTAATGAAACGTGGAGAAGGTGAAAGGGGTGTGCAGACTTTCCGGCTTGACTGTATATATATATTGTTATAGTTATAGAAACAGGCCATTTCATACTAATATGTGTTGTAGTACAGTTTAGCATTAGTGTGGCATAAGAACTCTCCTGACAACAAATAGGCCTATAATATTACATATGAGCTCACATGCAAAACATTTCAAACTTGCACATGCATTTTGCTGACACGAAATGAGTAAGTGTTCTCCAAACACTGACTGGTAGAGATAGTATAATATTCACATGAAGATACTTCATGTGAATGTACTTTTAAGGTATGAAATCTACAAATGATGATTAGCAAAAAAGTATTTTGCAGTTGGTACCTTTTTAATAATTTTAATAATTACTATATTTAAAACATAAAATGCATCGGTAGAGCAAGGTTGTAGGTGGATAAATTGCAGTGCTTTAGTCTCAGACAGAATGTCAGTGACTACTGTACATTGAGCAAATGTAATGGCAGTCAACTGTGATAAACTCGAATTGCTAAAAAGGGGCAGAATAAAAGCACAGGACCACAGGGTGAATGGTGTCCCTGAACAGAGATATTTGTGTGGCGCAGCTCGAGTGGACATGCTGTTCCTGTTGGCTGCATTAGAGCAAAAAGCAAGATGGACTTCACATACTAGCTACACTGTCCATTTGCTCACATTAAAGCCTCACTTTGTCTCTATAAAGGTTTTATGGCTTACAGAACCATGAGGCTTCAAAAGGAAGAGCTCGCATTCAAAGACAACACAATAACCAATCAGATGCCGCCAGCTTTGAAATAGAAATGAGTTACTTGACATACAGGTGCTGCTGGTTTTTTGTCAGAGCCTCTTTCTTTTCCTACACGGGGAGCATTTTGCTCATGAATGTCTGTGTGCCTCTTTACATGAATGAGGGAGTGTGTGTGTGTGTGTCCTCTGAATGATCAGTTGAGTATTTTCAATTATAAATGTGCATTGATTGCAGTAGGGACATTCTGCCTGGAGGTTCTGTCAGAATTACACTCATTATATAACTGTTAGGATGAATATTTGTGCATATATTTTTATGTACAAGTGTGTGTGTGTGTGTGTGTGTGTGTGTATGCACATGTGTTTAGTAGTGTTGCACTACACTCCAATTGCGTTACAAAACAGGCTATGAAACAGGACACAATTTCAGAAAGCATATATATATATATATATGTATATATATAGACACCATAGACTTAATAAATGCACCATCTGAAGAAAAAAGCACTGTACAATAAAAGAGTTCACCTCATACAACATGAGTAACAATAAATAAATAAAAACATTAAAATGCACAAGGAAATACTTAATGTCACGGATGGCATCTCTTCAAAACCTAATATTACTAACAGGAAAATTGGTGAACAATATCTGTAAACATAAGCTCTCCAAGTAAAATTAGAAGCATGAATTGCACAGCACTCCTCTGAATTGTTCATGATATTCTTCATTGTATCTTCATAGGAAAGAAAAATAGATAAAGTGGCTTAATTTAGACTTTAGAGGTCTAATATCCTTCTTTAAAATGAGCCTCAAAGCCACTATAAAAGCATTGCTAATATCGTTTTTTATGCACAGATGTGATTCACAATTTTCTTTGAACATGCTCAAGCAATTCTCACTGATTATATTACATTTCCTTTTCATACCAGAACAAAAAGCATTAGAAATAAAATCTACACTGGTTATAAAGGGGAAAAAAATGACACAGTGAATCTACATGTGAATGTAAAATGTAGCCATAATAATGTGTACCACAGTGTATCTTGTAATGTATGGTGAGTTTTTTATTAAACTTAGGGATTGGTTTTTAACAATTGCATGCAAACTGATTTATGTCAAATGTGATTGTGTTCGTGTGAGGCAGGTCGAGCTGGAGATGATGTGGGAGCAGAAAAAGCTCAGAGCAACACAACCTGATCACTCAAACATCAGCAAGATTTCGGTGAGATCTCAATTTACATCGCCCTTCCTTTCATATAAGATGTCAGTGTCTCTAGTGCTGTATTATCCCTAGAAGAGGAGATAATGAAGGCGTTGGTCCTACAGTAATGTGTGTGTTGTTATAAGAATGGCTGTGTGTGGATCCGGACTTGTGTGGGCGGTACAGCAACATGTTTATGCTGCCCAAGCCTACAGTCATTGTGTCCACATATAAACACAGAGTGTCTTTTTCACTTCCTATATTAGTATATTTCCCTGCAGTCTGACTCTAATAGCCCAACATAGCCAGACATTGCACACACCCAAATGTGTGTGTAACTATATGTACATCTATGCACAATATTTCACATGAACACACACACACACACACACATCAAACCCGGAAAGTAGACACACACACAGTTAAATAATGCAAGAAAAACACACAGAGAGTGCTTGTTCCCTAGCTGTAGACTTGACTAAATCATATTGAATCATGCATAAAGTAATATGTTCATTAATCAGGCTGCATACTGTCTATAAACAGACAGACATACACACACACACACACACAGAAACACAGAAACACACACTGCAGCCCATGCCTTTCCACATGCCATGAAACTTGTATAGGAAGAGAATGAGTCTATGTGTGTGTGTGTTTGTGGTTTGTAGTGTGAGCTTTTCCTACTTTAGGCTCTGAGGACAAGAGCATCATCGTTAGACTTCCTGAGATGGCTCAAAGGCCAAAGATGGACATATGTGTCACAGAGGGGGGGTTTGGACACAAGCGCGAGCCATTTGCACATATACACATTTATTTACACAAACAAACAGAAACTACAACCAACATGATGTGTAATATCAAACATTCAAGGACAAACTTCAAGGACGGGCACACGAGGGCTTTTTATACTATATAGGGCTTTTTGACTAACGAGGAGTCAAACAGGGAACATGTGGAAACATTTAAGACATGTGACGGGGAACTGACAAACGTAAACACTAAGCACCGCAGCGCGTGACAATATGGCATTCTGCGACTTTTTTGTACCCCATGTATGAAGTGCAACCATCTAAACACATACTTGTCAACAACCCCCCTAAAAATGTCTTCACTTCCACATCAAATGATATTAAATACGTCTCACTTTTAACTAAGACTCTGTACTTAGATTTAACTGAATATCCATACAAATCTGCCCGATAACCAATAATGATTGAGAATGCAACAGTGCATCTACATTTGTCAAAGAAAACACACGCACACACACACACACACACACACACACTGTCATGTTTCACTGTAAAAATGCAACAAAGCACGGTCTGTTTACCAAAACCAAACGTTTCCTTTGGTGAACAAATAGAACATAAATCTGAGGTTTAGTCGAGGAAAGAATGTAAAAGAACAGTCAAGAGCTACATTGAATACTATCCACCTATTAGTTTCAGCCTCAGATGCTTCGCCCACGGACCGTCTGATGGCCTCAACTATCTGTCCACAACTATCATAATCTTGCCAGTTACAATCTCATTGGCCATCAGCATTTCTGTGTGTACACACTTCCAGGCACAGTTTTTTATCAGTCTGATGGGCCAACAAATTTTTGAACAATGAGCTTTGTTCAAATGATGACTGGATTTAAAAAGGTTTGTGAGATTCACCGCATCCCATCTTTAAAAGTTTAAAAGTTAATGGCACGGCATTTCCCAATCTCCGCTGAGCCATAGTAAACCACACTGCTTCCAGGTTGTTGCACGTGCATCTTTTTTTGTTGTAGCATCATTTTCAAAATTGCCTCGCCCTACATGTAATGCAAAAACAATGGTGAAAGTAGGCAGTTCTGGCCAAGTTAAGTGACGAAAACTACCAGACCCTCGAGATTGACTAGCCTTATTTTCATATTACATTGAGGGATTTAAACTTATCACATCTTTTCAACCTTCACAAAATCAGACTGTCCCTCAATAACTCACCCAGTCTGATGTCCAATCTCAGTAATACACCACTAAGACACTGAACCCAAATGTGCAAGCATTTATATTATACATAGCATACAGTCAGTATGGGAGAGAAAAAACACAAGTACATTTAAAAGAATTTGCTTCACCTCACACAACCCGTCAGAGGAGCCTGATTGCTTCTGTTATTCCTCGTATTTAACTTTCATGACGTCCGCACTACACACATACACAAACACAAAGATCCATAATAACACGCAGTCTTACCCACAATACCAAGTTTGTGACACAGTCCCCTCGGAAAGACAGCTCCCTGTCCCAGATAAAGCAGAGGGATGGACTCCCTCTCTCAACCCTCAGTCACAGCACTGCCCTCCAGGACCATATCCAGCCCCAGAGTCAGGCCTGGTCCAAAGCTTTAGGAGATGTTCCCTGGGTCACTGCTTTCCTCACATTAATGTGCGTGAGATTGAGATATAAAGGCTTTTATGCCAAGTTGAGAGGACATACTTGGGCAAAACAATGTACACTGCTCGTCAAATGTTTAGGGACACCTTGACATTGTTTTGTAATTTTCGTTTGATTTTCAACGACCCAAAACACATGTCAAAGCTGTGCAGGAGAGAGTTGGAAAGGAAGGAAGCAGTGCTGTCTGTAATGAAATGGCCTGACCCAACCTTAACCCAATCGAGCTGCTCTGGGAGGAATTAAATCAAAACATTAGAGAGAGAGATAGAGAGAGGTGTCCAACCAGCACCACAAACCTCTGGGATGTTCGGCAGGAGGAACAGCAGAACGTCTTTGAGAAATGCTTGCAAAACTGACTGTTCATATAAGAAAGTGTGTGTATGCTAAGAGAGTTTTTTTTAATGAACGTATAGATTAACCCTCTGGGCCCTAAGTCATTTATGGGTGTTTTTTTTACTATCTTGATATTTTAACTCACAGTTTAGTTTGTTTTTACATATTCTATCAATTTGTTTGTTTTTTATGCCACTGTGTCATGACCTTTTACGTTTCAGTCTGAAAACGAAGCTATACTGATGTGTAACACTTATTTCCAATGTATGAGTCATTCCCATTGGCTAGTGGATTTCAAGCGACATGATGAAGTGACATGCAGGAGTTGATTAGCTCAGCAAAGGATATAGTGATCCAATTAAAAACATGTCTGGATTTGGATTGGGACTGCTTTGCTTCGGAGCTGTGGAAGTTAGCATTAATCACAGAGAAACCAACCAATGCTAATTTTTTTTTTTACTGCAAACCGTTCCAGGAATCCAATCCGTTTTACAGAATCCTTCTATGAAAAACTATTGAGTTTTATTAAAGGTTAAAATAAAAAACATGAGCATGAGCATGAGCATTGGAGACTCCAGGGGTTTTATTGTTTTTTAGTTCTACAAATATTTATATGTGTAATATTGTTTTGAATTTTTTTGGTTCAAAACGCACCTGGCACTGGCAATGTAGGTTTAAATTATTCATAGTCCTAGTTATAATGTTTCATTGTATTGTATGTGTTTATCCTTTAATACAAAAGTAAAGAACATATATTGCTGTGTATTTGGTGAGTGTTGTATTTCCCTAAATGCAAACAGGGCCTGTTAAACTACTTTGCATATCTATTAACACTGGATGATGCCATAAGAATGGATGAGTGAGAACAGCCTGCATATTATACTGAACTTATGAAGACAGCCTGGGGATGAGACAAAGTGTTTCTTTTACAAAATGCTCCCCTCTGCTGGTTGGTGGTCAGAACAGACAAAGCAAAGTACTGAAAAATCTTTTAGAAACTGTCATTACTTCAAAACAAAATATGTACTTGCCTAAACATTGAAACATGAATAACACTGAATCCAATGACTGCACATGCATACATGATGTATGGATGAGTATCACATAGCTGAACAACCTGCATGACAATATACATAAATGTATTTCATTTCTGCAGCAGTGTAATTCAGTGAGGGCTCGCTTACCTCCCATAGGCTTCTAAACTCCCTCTGCTCGATGCGCAGCAGCTCACTGAACTCTCGTGTTACAATGGTGGCGTGACGCGGCGTATTGTCCAAAACGGACTCCCCAAATGCTGTGCCGATGCCCAGTGTGCAAATGGTAACTGCATCCTTAAAGGGATGTAGAGCAGGAAGGAACACAGTCTGCATTAATAAACACTTAAAGGCCATCAGAAAAAAACTGGGAGCAAAAAGCTGTTGTCTGGCTCCAGCCTCCTTTCCAGGCAGAAGGCAATTTCACATCTCAAATCTGTACTACATTAAGGTTAAAAAGGTTAAAAAGGTAAAGTGCCACTCAATCAGCAATGAAAAAAAATAAAGAGAAAAAAAAATGAGAGAGAGAGAGCGAGAGAGAGAGAGAGCAAGAGAGAGAAAGAGAGAAAGAGTGGGAGGCTTACTTGGCAAAAACGCATTAATTATTTATGGTTGGAAGTATCAATAGAGTTTGCACTTTCTCTCCGGAATGCAGCTGAATTCGTTTCAGTCATTACTTTTACTGTAAAACTCATTTTGTGTGAATGCAAGAATTATGCAAAGATTCTCCACTTATACAAGAGACAAAGAGCAGCTTACAGGGCTGTAGCATTTTTATGAGGTTTGAGACACACAAAGGCTATTTTACCATGCATTTATGTCAACACTACAACAACATAACCAATACTGCTGTATAAATAATACCTTGGTATTGAGTAGGCTATAGCCCAATCCTATACTGAACAAACTGTCTATAAATACCAAATCCCCATTAATATCCACCATACCAACCTAGCAAGCAAAAAAGTTCACTGATCTTTTTTTTGTCTGCATGCAGAATCCTACTACTGTTTCCTATAAGGCAGGGGAAACAGATGTAAGTAAAAGTGCTTTTAAACATACAGAGGAGGGTCATTCCCCACAATACACATTCAAGAGCAGAAAATGTGCAACATTTTACCTGATGGTTGGCAGTTTCAGAGACATTAACATCAAGCGAGCCAGAGAGGACAGCGTACCAACTAGTGCCGATATCACCCTGTCGGTACACTACAGTACAGAATGCAAAGTGAATAGACAGCAGAGTTAGGAGTCAAGATAGCATGATCTCAGAAGACAAGCATCTTCTTGTTTCTTTTTTCTGTTCTTTTGTTAGTGTGTGTGTGTGTTTGTGCATGAGTATGTGTACACCATATGTTTAGGCACATGTACCTGTTTGCTTATTAGTGCATGTGAGTGTATGGCATGACCTACATGTGATGCCTTTCTCCAGGCACTCGCAATAGCCACACAGGCAGATCTGCTGTAGCATGGTGGGGTGGAACTTCTCAAACGCTTTCACGCTCTTCAGGCGGGCCATGATAATGTCCACATCTTCCCCAGAGCGCTCCTCTGGTCTACACTCACACACAAGCAAACATAATATCATATCATCATTATTATTATATCAAACATAATATTCTACTATCGCTGGCTGATTTACTGCATTGACACAGTATCACATACAGCCTTCAAAGCATTCTCATTTAAATAAAAATATTATCCCAACGGGTACTCTACATTGGGGAAGGCCAAAGAGGCCATATGTGCTGCAGTGACTCCACAATAATGAAAAGAAATGGCAACATCCCACTCCAAAGACAGAAGGGGGAGGTGTGGCATGTTTCCACTTTTACCAACTGACTCAAATCAAGGCCATGGCCTAGCTAAATCATCCTTGAAAACTGAGATAGTGTACAAAGGCCCTAATGAATCAGAAAACACAAATAAAGTACATGTGCAGCCTGTTAAAACAGCATTCCATTCTGTCTGTGCAGTTTCCTGCTTTGACCATTAGCCTTTTAAAAACTGAGTTCTGTTTTTCTGAACAGTTATGAAAGCAAAACATTTGGTCTTCCAAAATAAACCTCATGAGCACATGTCTGATCATCTGTTCTTTATGCAGTGCTTATGTTGTATAGCAGATTGCTACTACTAGAGGTGGGAGGTCAGTTAATAAATATTTGAGTGAGCTCTGACTGTTCATTTAACCAATGGTAATCGATTCAGGTATTAAACTCTGTAAACGCAAATAATATGGGTTTATATTACAGTAAATATAGGTTGTTAATATACATAGCATATGGCAGTGCTCTCTTTTACAGCCAAATCAGTGAAATCAGTTGAACAGTGTGTGTGTGTGTGTGTGTGTGTGTGTGTGTGTGAGATAGAGAGAGAGAGAGAGAGCTGAATGAGCTGATTATGTTGCACAGTTGTCCTGTGGGTCTGGACCTGAATGGAGACAAGCACTGGGATACAGGGAAACCACGGTCCTAACAGTAATGTTCAATCATAGCCACCTCTGAGATCCCAGAACACACACAAAAAAGCAAGAAGCTAAAAAAATTTAACTTCAAAAGAAAGTATGATGCCACTGAAATACATTTAGGTGCAAGCAGTTACTCTCATGTCTACTGTTTCCCACTTTTTTTCCCCACTTTTAAACCTCACACTGCAATATACGTAGAGCTTTTCTCATCTTCACAGAAGCATAATTCACTAAAACCTGAGTCCAACAGTTCAAAATCCTAGCACATGTTTAATTATATATTAAATGGCGTAAGAAAAAAGTGGTGTTCGAAAAATAACCAACTTGTAATAAACAGACAATCAAAAGTTACCCCCTTAAAGTCCCAGCTTATTAATCAGTTATTCATCTTAAAGAATATTTGTCAGTAACTATTATGAATGATTCTGTAACTACAGTGATACTAAATAGAAAAGGTATGTACAGAGAATTGTCAGTAGACCTGCGAGATAGGATTGTGTCAAGGCACAGATCTGGTGAAGGATACAAGAAAATGGGAGAAACTGCCAAAAGAAAGGTGTGCCAAGCTTGTAGGATCATTCCCAAGAAGACTTGAGGCTGTCATTGCTGCCAAAGGTGCTTTAACCAAGTACTAAGTGAAGGATGTGAATACTTATGTAAATGCGATATTTCAGTCGTTTATTTTTAATAAATTTACAAAACATTCCAAAAACCAGTTTTTGCTTTGTCATTGTGGAGTATTGTGTGTAGACTGATGAGAAAAAAATTAGTTGAAGATGAGTCTGAAACATAGCAAAATGTGGAAAACTTGAAAAGGTCTGAAAACTTTCCGTATGCACTGTAGTTACAAGAGTGAGGAATGTTAGTATGGACCCACTGCCGGATCCTGGGAGTTTAAGGAGTTAATATTACAAGCAGGTTAAAAAAGAGAAACTAATTTACTAGAGACACTGGTATAGTATAACATTTTTACTCACGATATTCAATTAGAGACAGCCGCTATAAGCAAGATACAGTTTTGCCACCCCACTGATGAGCGTTGCTTTGCTGCGATGTATCCCACGTGCAGAATAAACAGACAATCAAAAGGACCCATGCACACATATACACAACACATACGTTGTTCTAATGTGCTGATACAAATCTGCCACCCCACCCTCACCAAAAAAGAAAAACTACACAGGCTATATTCTTGAGCTGTTCAATAACTGTTCAATAACAAACTATCCGCTTGTTGAAATATTAATGAAGATTTTATAGAAAAGTATCAGTATGTGCTTGTTTCAAATCAACTGCTAAATACTGAACTAGTCTATATGGGGTCAGGTTGGAAAGCTGCAAACAAGGCAGCTTAGTGAAAGCACAGCGGGAAAAAAAATCCAAAAAGGCAGCAAGTGGCAAAGTGCTGCTCTTAACAGCTGCCTAGTTTGCCTATATGGTACGTGTGGTGGGCAACATATGTGTGATCAAGACCTAGTTAGATTCCTTTTCCTAGTATAACAACTACACAAACAGTATATTACGATTTTAACAGTTTTGAAAGAACCATGGGCAAATGTATAAGTCTTGTGCCTTTAAAGAGGGGCTTACAGGTGAGTTACACCTGAGCAAACTGTCACCCTTTCATCTGTGTGCGTGAGTGTGTTTGTTAAAGCGGAATGAAGTCCCATTTACTATGCAAACACATCTGGCACCGTGCGTCATGTCACCATGAACACCACATTTTAACCCTGATCCCAGAACAGCTTCCAGACGTGCTGCATGAATATAACATTAACTGACTCGAAACTCTTTGGAACAAACCATAAGACTGGAGACCAGAAAGCGTGCCAACCACTGCTTTCAAAATTGCTTTACTCTCAAAATTGCTTTCCTGTTTTGCCCTAATGTTTTTTCAAAATTACCTCTCTACAAACTTCATCCATATCAGAACAATTTGTTTTAGATCAACCACTTCCCCCAAAATCTTCACAGTTAGCGATTAGAGACATGAGAGTTTCTTTTTCAGCATGTTTTCATTTATAATGTGAATAGTGTCAGATACTGATACTGTTTGAGGAGATACAGTGCAACCCTTATATAACCGACAGCAAAGCAGTATTTGGCATGAATCACAGTCCTTTTTTCGACACAGTCCTTTCATTCTAAGGGACAAAAAATAACTGCACAATTGTGTGTCCTTGCATCGCTAGGCTAATTACTGCTGAAGAGAACTAACAAAAGGTTGCTTCTAGATGTGACATTTTTATCTGGAGGCTGTTGCCGTATTTCATAATAAAATGATTCTTACACATCTTATAGTTACACTTGCACTTGATTCAGCTATGACAAGATTCTTTTAGGTTATAAACCCATGTACCATGCACTTTTAATTTGTATGTATGTTTTATATACTTTCATAACTTTGCTCTGGATAAATGTGTTAGCCAAATTACTCAATTTAAACGTAAAAAAGCTGTTATTCCTATATACTGTAGTTCACACAGTATAGATGTAAATGCCGTTAGACAGAGGTTTTGCACTTTAACCACCAGTTAGTAAGCCGACCTTATAATATTTAGCTCTGTAGAAATAGTGAAAAACATGGCCATAGATTGACTGTGGGAGCGATCACATTCATGCACATACTGGGCCAACTGCCAATAAATGCAATGGCAAGCATTTCTCATCCATAAATTTGCAGTTGTTTTAAACACTATAATAAATCAGCTATTGAACATAGTTCGAAGGGCTAATTAATAAATTTTATTTAGGAAACACTGCTGGTGGATTTAAAATCTTGCTTTTCCTCATCAGCCTTGTTTCTGCATTGCAGGACAGACACACTTAAACCACACAACCAAGCCAGAGGAGACAAGTCAACTGGGGACCCGGTGTTCCACTGATATATAGAAAAGGCTTGTTTGATCAAAATATGTTGTTTAAAAATGTAGGTTTTGTCAGCGGCCTGGGTGTGATGCACGGCGGGCCTGCCACTCATATGCCAGGGCTGGTCTGCGCATTCATGTTTGAACTATGCATTATGCAGCGCTTATGCTAGGTTAAACTTCAGCTTGGTAATGTCCACAATGTCACATTTCATTATGAAAACTCTTTCAGTCCAATCATATTATTTTTGCATTTTTTTCCCTTGGTGATGTCCTGCAATTTTAAATACTCTCCCGGCTGCTGTTTTTCTTCGTTTTGTTTTATTTTCCTTTGCTTAATTTCTTTTCTTTGGTTTCTTTGGAAGCTTTTTGAAGCTTTCCACCATTGAGGCCCTGTTTATCACCCCTGATTATATCTACACGCACTGTATGTTTTACTACAAACAACAATACTGATCTCAAGAGACGTGGTGTTTATTCATGACTTTACATGTGTACAATAGGTACATCTTGTTTATAAAATATAGAATGAAATCAGGCTGACAGGGCTCCTGTCTACTGAAGAAAGTTGTGTATTTTACTAGAGAACAGGTAAACATGCATACGCAAAAAAACATACTGTGACCAAATGGTTACTGTATGTATACTGTTTGACATTCAGAAGTGACACGATCGGACGTTAAAGGTGTTTAAGGGAAGATGGAGAGTTTTGGCACTACGCCCAGTGATTTGGCCAAGGGTCGGCGCATTTGGAACGCTGCTGTGTCTAATCATCCACATCCTCCTGGAAAACTGCGCATATATTGATTTGCTAGGAGATGATATCCATTCATCTTGGCCAGAGATGGGTCGGAGCTCATTACGCTGGCAAAATGCGCTATGCGTGTGCCATAAACACATTAGGAAAGCTGCAAGAGTCAATAATTGCGTAATTTAAAAAAAAGAAGAAAAAAAAAGGTCAGTGTAGCTCCGGATGGGTGGTGTATCAGGAACACATGATGGACATCGGTGCTTGTGTGGAAAGGCCGAAGATAAAAGTTTAAATGAGAGAGAGAGCTCGGATTGATGAAAGCAATGGAGATCCACACCTTCATGATCCAGGACTAACTTCAGAGGGAAAACACACGCCTGGTCTGATCAAGACCCCTTACCAACACACACCTTAGATAGTCACACACACCTCCTGACTATCACT
>JAOUQW010000046.1:12401688-12414074 GCA_028565825.1 Olivaichthys viedmensis | reverse complement strand
CCCAGCTTACCAACATGCTGGGATATGTGAAGAATCAATTTCACTGTACTGTACTTGTATATGTGACAATAAATAGCATTCTATTCTATATGGAAAGTTCTTTTTTTTCCCCTCCATAATAAGTCTGGGTTTCTCCTATATTTAGAGGATCAATGTATGTAATCTTTCAGCAATGGGCTAAATTGTTTTAAGGCCCAACATTTTCAGCTCGTGAAACTTCCTACTGAAATCCTGAACTTGATCAAATACCCTTTATTTAATTAACAAATTAAATAAGTCAAATTACACCTGTGTTTACCATGACACTCAGCAGACAGTGTCACCATATTCTACCTAAAAATGCTAATTACATTTGTTTACTTATAATCACTAAAATAAATGAATTCCGTATTCTTACCATTTTCTCAGGCATTTTCTAGGGTGAGCCTCATGCTTACTTCAGCCACTAACTGACTGACAGATTGCCTGTTAACACGGGGATGCGCTGAAATCATGTCAATTATCTATTTGTATTTTAATAGCCTATTCTCTATGAGGAAATCCATAACCTGCAATGTCCGTGTCTGCCCGATGTGTTGGTCATCACCAGTTCCTCAAACTGTCCAGAAAACAGATTTATGAAATTGCCTTCATCAATACACAGCAAAGCTGTTTTCATATTTGGCCAAAATAAGGTACCTTAGAAAACAGTTGTCCTTATGTTGCCTTGTGTACTGCATTGTGCGTACCATCATTCACAAACAGAAAACAAGCTTTTCTGTTTTGTAGACGCTCTGTATTCTGCTTGGAGATTGACGGACATGAAGAGAGGTGAAAAAGAATAGTGTGTGTGTTTGTTTGTTTGTTTAAAGACAAACTGAAACAGAAATCATAATGCATTTTTATTCCATAACGAGTGAAATGGGAAATAATAGTCTATGGCTACTAGGGGTGTAACACGTGATGCGATACATCGCGATGCAAAAATGTGACGATGTGCATCGTGGAGATCTGTGATATCAGGTGTATTCTGTTAATTATGCAATCTACTGCAATTGCACTGTTTGATCACCAGAGGTCGCGATCAACGTAACCCTCACCAGCACGTCATGCGTCATGTGACACTCCTAACTTTAGCGTCGTTATTAGATACGGGTGAAGGGAGTGTGAGACGCTCCGTCGTCTTTTAAATCCGAGAAAATTGAGTTTCTCTGCCTGTAATCTACTTTGACACCTCGACTTTAAGAAAACATAAAAATATTTAACCAACACGACATGGAAATGTTTTTATTTGCTCACTAACCTGCCTATAGGCTACCGTGTAAATATGGTGAAGCTGCTATTTATTTATTTATTTTATTTATTTATTTTATTTATTTATTTTTAAACTAGGAATTTTAAACCTCTGTTCCTGGTATTATCTTGGATTACTAAATATTATTTTTTGTTTACAAATATATACAGGCAAAAATGCACATTGTTTGCTTCAGAAATAAAAAAGGACTTTTTTTCAGTAATTTTATTTTCAGTAAGTTTATTCAAATTTTTGTCTTCAAAAATCAGGTGATAAGAGCAGACAAAAGTCCTTGCTTTTTTAATGGAATATTACAGAAAAACAAGAATTTTGTTTTAAGGAATTTAAAAAAAAATGTATCTGGAAACTGAACTGCTTTTCTCGTCTGAGGCAGGACATGGACCGACTGAACCAGCATTAAGGGCCATGTTTTCCACTGCCCTACTCTTGTACCACAAAAAATGCACGGGTCTCTCTCTGTCTTTCTCTCTGAACCAGTGCATTCATTGTACTTTCACATGGATTAGTGCGGTTAGAGTTCAGTATTGTAAATGGCAGCTGATCCAAGGCCAGTTCCACCCCTCAAATCATAGCCTTCGGTGCAGTAGAACGAGGTTAGGCCTCATCTTTAACAAATTATTCAGCATGGCCTGGTTTTAGACAAAAAAAACTGCACTTGGATCAGCAGCCAAGTGGTTTGGACAGAGACAGACAGAGAGTGGTGTGTGAGCTGCGCCATGTTCCTCCTGCAGGACTGCCTTTGTCAGTGTGTGGCTTTGATTCTGCATTGCAGGAGGATTAGTGGGCAGGTAAAAGGTGCTCCTACATGCTGCTCTAGAATCAGTTCCTCTAACCTCTATAGTAATTGTAAGCATTATAACCACATGAGCACATGGGTTTCAGATCAGCAGGTAAGTGCCACAGAATGAGGGGTGTGTGTGTGTGTGGAGGGTTGCACAAGCCTCGACATGCTCAAAGAACTCCGACTCAAAGAGGAAATTTTTACTGAATTACATCATTCCTCTGAAAGCTTCCAAATGCATCTACTAATCCTAATTCTTTCTTCCCTTTTGTATCTCTCTGGGTTTCATTCTCTTTCACACACTCATGTCTCTCTCTCGCCCTTGTGTTTTTTGTAGTACATGGTTAGGATGGGTTTATTTACTGTAGCAGACATTATTTAACTGCTGGAGAGCACTTAAAGATCTTATTCGAGAGACTGTGAGTGAAGGAAGGGACGAGCTGGGATTTGTGCCTTGGCTTTGTTCGTCTAAAAATAATAGGTCTGGGTTCATCTTTCAGCTTAATTTCTGGAAACTAGTTTTATTCTTAATCCACCATATTTGAGTGCTGTCGATTTTGAGACCATCAGTGGTCATGATAAACTAGTTAAATGAAGAATAAACATCCAGAAGTCTTAAGTGTAATACAGTTACACATCTCCTCTCACCCCAGAATGTCCCCTGAGAGATGCGCACACACAGCAATACAGTTACACTGTCAATCACACGTACTCCTTGATAACTATGCCACATATCGAATCTCTTTAGACTGTAGGTTATTACACACCAACATGAATCTTCTTTCTTTTTGCCCCCTCCCTCCCCAGCTGTGGCCTCGTTATGCCCTTTTGCTGTCTTGGAAACACCTTTGTCTGTCCAAAACTAACCCTTCAACCGTTGACATCTCGAGAGTTATTCAAAGACTCAACATAATTAACGCAATTCTTTTGCAGCCGTACTTTAGGTTCAGTGTATTAAGGATGCATGACACTTCACGTCTGCCAATCTGAGGACATGTGTGAGCATCGCACAGACGTTTGTATGTGAGGAATATTTGCAAGGAACATGAATGTGTGCACTAGAATGTACAGAAAAAGAAGAAACCTAAAATGGACACATTTAGGTGTAATGTAAAATATTGGACGTGATGGAGAAGTTGGTTTGGTTTTCTTTTCTTTTTTCTTTTCTTTTCTTTTTTTACGCTGTTCTTGCAGAACATTCGTGTCAATATTACACTGAATAGCAAGCGTTCATGCACACCCCCAGATCTTCGCCTTGGTTTTCTTTGTCTCCTTCCAAGAATTCATTGTAACCTCGCTGTTTTATAATGGGTCATGTAAATATTTATATTGGCTGATCTCCACGACCAGTTGTTTCAACTGCTCCATTTTCTGGTGTGATTTATTTATTTATTTTTTGCTTTTTGTGTCTGAATCTTTATTTCAGTTTTGGGTCTTGTTCCAATCCCAGTGCTACCGGATATACTTTCCTGCTTAACCAATCAGTGTTTGCTTGGCGTACAGCTCTACAGATACTCACTACATGTAGCTGAGATTTTAGAGGCACGTTGGTTCCTCTGTGAACTCCCACGAGCTACAATTACCCATAAACCTTTTCTCTGCTGCTCTACACAACAGTCCAATTATTATTATTATATATTTTTTTAAATACTGCAAAAATTTAAGTACTTTTAAAAAAAAAAAAGCACAAATGGAAAAGTTTTGACATCAATAGTAACTCTGCGTAACATTGATGTAGGTCAGTGTCATAGAAGAAGACGACCGTACTCTCAGAAAAAGTATTCTGACATAATTTAGCATGATAATGATCCCATATCGCCCACCCTTACGTCTACGTGCATCTGTCAAAATCAGCCTTTACTGTGTGCACATCTCCACGATCCAGCAGCTCTCTTTTCAGTAAATGATGAAGGAATATTGTCCCGATCTTGTTGACTCTAGTGGACAGTAGCTTCTTTGACTGAACTAAATAAACAAGTCTTTATGTAACGACCCTCACTACCTTATGAGGGGAATGATTATTGGTTTAGCTTGATAGACAGTAAATTGGTCACGGTGTTTTATGCTGTAGTAATAAGTTGAATTATGTGGTAATCGTTGCAATATTAAAGGATCACCTAAGGTCACGTTTACATTTTGGGCTTCAATGAGTGGCTACTTTTCATGATATTAAAAACTGAGGGCGAATTGATGGGTAAACATGGCTTTACTCATAAGATTACGATAGTTTGAGAAAATTGGTTTTGCGGTTGGATAGCGTCCTATAAATAGATTCTCATGTTTGTGTGCATGTGTGTATATGTGTTTTATTAAGGTCTTTACTACATACTCAAACGAGTACTACGACCGGCGAAATGATGAGGTGGATCCTGTGGCAGCGTCTGCCGAGTATGAGCTAGAGAAGCGTGTGGAGAAGATGGATGTCTTTCCAGTGGAGATGGAGAAAGGTAGTTCACTCATACAGTGTTTGCCTCTTGGAAGGACACTAAATACTCTGTAGCTTTTTAGTTAAGAAGAAAAGCTCAGGTCAGGACTGACATTCTCTTTCCCCTTTGCTGCAGGGAATAATGGGCTGGGAATCAGCATCATAGGGATGGGTGTGGGGGCTGATCAGGGCCTGGAAAAACTTGGCATCTTCGTCAAGACCATCACTGAGGGAGGAGCAGCTGAGAGAGATGGCAGGTGAGACACAGAAAGTGATGGCTTGTTGGGGTGGTTTGGGATTAGTTTTCACCTTTCGTTTCTTAATGATTATAGCTAAATGGTGGCGGTGATCCTCTATCTGCAGTTTCTACCTTAAGACTCTTTATCCATGTGGATCCAGGAATCTCACATGTTTAATCCCCCGTTGAGCCGAGACTGATTCCAGACACACAGCTGTATTTGAAACCCACAGAGCCCCTGCAGAAAAAACACATACTTACTCTTTCCTGGGAATTCGGCTTACAGCTTCACTCGCATTTCTTTCAGGTTGATCAATACTGTAGGGACTTTACTATGACTTCTAGTAAAATATCTTGTATTCGAGGTTGCTCAAAATCTATAATATATAATCCAATATTAATATCATTTTAAATCAATATTCTCTGTCAAATTATTGACGTCTTTGATAAGTAGCCATGTTTTAGGAGACCGATGATGTAAAGCTAGTCAGTCGTAATCGTAAATAAACCCTGAACAGAGTGACTAGGGCCCTGACGTGAAGCGGTGGCGTCTTGTATCACCCTGGAGGGGTTTATTTTGTGATAAGGCTCTGATTTACCTCGCTTATTACATGGCTTCGTTCCAAAGAAGTCATTAATTTGACACACTATTGATATGAAGCGGTTTTATTGCCGGTCCGCTAATACAAATAATCCATCGGTACTACATAGCAACATGGCAGCTCCTATCTGTTTTATGGCACATGATTTAGTAATGGTGTCTCAGTGGTTACACCTCTGCGCTAAGTTCAAATCCCGGAACTGCCAGAGAGCCTTTGTCAGGCCCTTGAGCAGAGCTGTTAACCCTTAATTGCTTGATTGTAATCCTCTCTTAATTGTACCACGATTTGGATAAATAATTAATGTAAATGTCACCACCTGCCGTGCTAGATAATATCCACACTAGTAGCCTCTAGCAACAAGAGCCAATTACGTGCTGTAATGTTAAACAGAAAATTTCCATTCTTTAATAATTTGCATATCGGGCGTGATGGGTTCAAAGCCGTCGAACCCATTTCATGTCATTACAAACTGAGCTCATAAGTAACGCATCAGCTTTTTGTGAAGGTATGGGTCTGTTTTAAATGGAAAAATGTGACTTTAGCCTTTGTTAACAAATTTGACCCAATCACTAATCTATATAATCAGAATCAGCTACTCAAGAGGAGTTAACCATTTAAAAATCATGTTGAGTGCAGGGTTACTTTAAGAAGGCTTATGCATGATGCTGTACATTTGTAAACCGCGCCTATGTTGAATTACTATAAGATATGTTAATAGAATGAATGCATTTAATGATGCTGGTTTTTATTCAGGATCCAGGTGAATGATCAGATCGTAGAAGTTGATGGCATCAGTCTGGTGGGAGTGACGCAGCTCTTTGCTGCCACGGTCCTCAAGAACACAAAGGGAACAGTTCAGTGAGTGCTGATCTCCTTTTGCCTCCACTAGACAGCAACAAACGCCTCAGTGTGAGCACCATATGCTTGACACACACATGCAGGGGAAAATCATGCGTAACGCAGTAACTGCCTAGGAGACAGACAGGTGGGGCTTGCAGAGACACTTTTAATACTGATTACCTTGTGTGATTATAGTTTACCGTAACAGAATTGCTGGGCTGTTCAGCCACCCCCGCGCTGGCTCAGTAATCCGTAGAGCTCTGCTTGGTATGTTAATGGTTGACCACAGGCAAATGAAGGACACAAGGTCTAGCTAACTATAATGTACAAGGCACCCTTGTTTGCACCATTAAGGCTACAATCACTCTGCAGCATTATACACGGACAAGCATGTACACACACCCCCGACACCCATGCACACACAGAGGCAGTAACATTATCTGATGGTCACTATACACCTTGTAGGGGTATGTAGGTCAAACACACTTTCCACCTGCTAACCTATCAGTCATGCCCTGTGCAGCTTCCTGATTGGTCGGGAGAAACCGGGGACCCAGAGTGAGGTGGCCCGGCTGATCAGTGAAACACTGGAGCAGGAGAGGCACCAGCAGCAGCAGAGACTGGAGGATCCGTATGAGCAGTCCACAGAGGAGGTGTGTCAGCAGGGCAAGGCTTGGTATAAACACTGCCTGACTAACCCAGTCTGTCTGTTGGTACTAAACTCCAGTCCAGACAGTTCCAGGTTTAGAGTTCAGGCAGCTCATTTCCGTTAATATCCACTTTTGGCTGAGTAGGCAAAGCAGACTCGCAGATGTGACATTTGGCTTTATAATTGTCTTTGGCTCATTGATTGAGGTTGGGTTACAATTATTCTGGGCTCTACGTATGTGTGAACGGTGTGGTCTTTATTTTTAGATTCTTCAGCTTGTTGCTCGGTTGAGCCAATCTTTTGCATATTGCGATATATTTGAATGGAGAGCGACTGGTGTAGGTGAATTGAGTTTCTGTTGCATGAATATGGCAGCACAGGAGTGGCTGTTCCCACTGTAGTCATGTGGAATATGCAAAGCACAAGGGCAGGACTGTATGCTGTTATTGTTCCTTGAGCGCTGATGATTACATTATAGCTTACTGTACTCAGATAAAAGCTACTGTGGCGTCGGTTTCTTTTCTGTACGGCTTTTATCTGAAGCCTGAAGATCGACTTATACTTAGGAGTAAAAAATGTAGAACATTTATGACTCTTCTTTTTAAAAAATA
The DNA here is from genome assembly GCA_028565825.1 of Olivaichthys viedmensis. Classification (NCBI taxonomy): domain Eukaryota; kingdom Metazoa; phylum Chordata; class Actinopteri; order Siluriformes; family Diplomystidae; genus Olivaichthys; species Olivaichthys viedmensis. Next base: position 12,406,634 of record JAOUQW010000046.1, on the reverse strand, counting down.
TAGACAGACGAAGTATGTAAGCCTACGTATGGTGACAGTAAATTATCAGTAAGTTGCTAATTAAGTCTGCAGACCTTTTGAAAGATCCAATTCTTACCACTGGGAATAATGCACTTCTCAGTGACATTGTTGATGTGGGCCTGTTCCAGGACGAACACTATGAAGAGGAAGACGAGGGAGAGGAAGAAGGCATTGTAAGCTCATGTTTTAGCAGAAGATCAGTGGAGTTGTATGATTTACCAGAGAACGAAAGGATGTTCCTGCCATCAAATATGGATGCCGCTCAGCTCGACTTCAAATTTAAAGAGGTAATCAAGAAAAATAAACCGGCCATTAACGAAGGCGAATCTGGTCTATAGTGTATTTGACAATTGCAATGTTTAAAGGTTACAATGTTTAAAAGTCACCCTTTCATCATCTTTACATTGAGCTTTATTTAATAGTTAAGCTTCTCCGTATATTCACGTTGGATTCCCATTGAAGCATTCATAATGTTTTTACATGAAGTGCGAGTTATTCTTAATGTGCAGTTTTCAGTAAACTTTCTGTATCACCCAGCTCCAGATAAAGCACAGCATAGCTGAGGCTGAAGTAGACCAGCTCAGAGAAAAGGTATTGTATATCCATGAAATTCTTCTTGGTTTATAAAAAAAAAACAAAAAAAAACACTCACATTCTTGTAATGTAAATGCGTGATATCCCAAAATAAAGATTAGTTTTGCATTTAGTTTGTTTTGAATTTAGTGGCATGATTCTTAGAAGCTACGGGATTACTCACATTCTTGATAGCTCATATTTGAAATTTCTTGGTACGTACTGGATGTAGCTTGGAGCTCCGGTGGGGGTGGGGGTGAGTTTTGTATTCTGTAAAAAGGAAATAACTGCATTCTTGTACATTGCATGCTGCTGATGTGTTTTACAATTTGTAACAATATTTGAATGGTTGCTCTTTAGCTGAGGGAGTTGGAGAAGGAGCGAACAGCATGGGAGGAACGGCAAGCGCAGCTGGAGAAAAGTATAGAGGAGAACGCTGAGAGAGTCACCTACATGGAGAAGAATTGGCTAGATGCTCAGGCTCTCTGCAAAGCCCTCAACGAGCAGCTCGCCGACACCCAGAACCAATATGAGGCTTTGGATAAGAAATACAGCAAAGCTAAGAAACTGCTCAAGGACTACCAGCAGAAGTGAGTACAACAGAGTCCAATGAAGACCTATATGAAGGAAAACGCTTTCAAGGCTTTTTTGACGTTTTAATCCCTCTGTCCTGCAGAGAATTGGACTTTGTGAAGAGGGAGGAGGAACTGAAGAAGACTCTTGAGGAGAAGGAGAGCTGTTACAAAATCCAGCTAGAGAATCTACAGAAGAGGGTAAGGACAGACTCAGTCTTTTGCGTTACTAGAGTATTTCCTTATTTTCTTCCCATATATGATTCTTGTTTGTAGGTAGAGGCTTTGGAGTCCCGTACTAAGCCTCTGGACTCCACAGCAGAGAACTGCACTGAGGGGCCTGCAGTATCAGAAAATAAGCCTGCGCACTCACTTCTACTAGGTAAACACGATTTTGCCACTCTAATGTTCTATAGGAATGTGGATCAGTATCTGCGGCATGTCTGTGGCACAAGTCGTTGATCTTTGTTACTCCAAAAGCCATTTTTGGTTTCCTGTGTTAAAAAAAAAGAAAGAATTCCAGACCTCATTTCTTTTCATTTATTATCACACATAGGAGAAGTAAAAGCCTTATATGCTTTCTAAAATGGGCCTGGCGTCTGATTTTGAAATTGTTTTCAGAATTCGTATCATTGAGAAAAAAAGAATCCCTACTAAGAGAGAATAGGTTTTCCCTACTAAGTAACACACAACTGAGTCCAGTACAAAAATGTGGATGGAATTGGGCTAATGATATGGCACCGATGGACTAAAGTACCTGATATGTTTTTATGGTTCCATTCCATAGTTGGTCAGCAGAAATGATAAGAATTGAGAAACATGTTTGGGAATGGAACTTCCTGTTTAAAACACCAGGATTATTTTAATAGGCTATGTAAGTACAAGGAGATATTTTAAATATTGTATTGTATAGAGAGCTGGCATGGATCTGTTGTAAATTACTTTGACCTCGGAGTTTTACTGGAACCCTGCAGTTATAGTTTAACATGCTTAAGCTAGGATTATGGAGACGACAGTCAAACTAGTCCAGTGCTATGCACCGGTCCGATATCTCTCCTCCTCTACCACTGCTGTAGGTGTCATAAACACGGTTTTGTGGCAGTTGAGTCAAGTTGCATCATACAATAACTGTAGCACTGAAAACAAACTTTAGATGATGCCGCCTGGATTACCAGCTGATGCAGAACTGTTGCAGTTCCATGTCCCACAAACAAACCACAGTATTTGAGAAGGGCTGGGATATAATACAGCTAACTGTGCCGTTCATATTTCACAATGTACTTTTCAGGTGCCAACTTGTGTGATGGAGTCCCTGAGACTGCGCTTTTGGACACAAGTGCCCATCGGGCCAAAGGCCAGCTAGCCCAGAAGGCCAAGCGGCAGCCACCGTCTCGGAGCAAACTCAGAGAGACCATCAACTCCCCAGCATGTCGTCCTCAGGTCTGCACAATATGACCCAAACCATTACCATGAATGAACACCAGCACCTCAAATAAATATTTAGGAAATACAGAATATCTTATTTCAGTGTGTTTTGATGGAGCCTTTCTCCTCTTTCTCTAGGGTGAAGAGGAGGATACTCAGATTTCTCCACATCGTAGGAGGTCAATCCAGGAGAGTCTGTCCTTGCCAGTGTCCATTTCTCAGACAACCAATGGCCAGAAAGAGGAACCTGGTACTGCCCGGCCTGTGGGCGCCTCCAGAAGCATCATGGAGCTGTCTGTTCCCCAGTCTTCCCACGGAACCAGTGCAAACCGTGCAGAGAGCCCCTCCCTCTCCGCAACAAAAGACTCCTCGCCCTCTGGCTTTCTCCGAAACGTCAAGAAGAGAGAGTCCAAAGGAAAAGGCAAAGAGATTAAAGGTAACATGATATATTTTGATAATGGTTTTCAATGAAATAGGACATTTCTTGGCCGAAGGCTTCAGTAATTTTGAACCAGTGCAATTTGGTGTACTGTATGAAACCACTCTGCAACAAGGACAGTCTTGACAGTACTATGTCCAAATATATATAAAAAAAAATATATATATATAAAATAATGGTGTGTAGAAGAAAACATAAAACATGATGTATATATATTTAATGTGTGTGTTTATTTTAATTTTATTTTAGAAGAGTCCAGTGATGGAGCAGCAAAATCTAAAAGGAGATTCCCTGATTTTGGGTAAGTGGAGTAAGTTTCCATCAGTCTCTGATGTAATCAGTAGTGTGTAACAAGCTCCCCATGACTTTGGAGTCTGTTCTTCTCTAGTGGTCTCAGAAAATCTGGTGGGAAAGGCAAGAAACATGACAAAGAAGCCATGAGGGCGTCACTGGACAGCAGGTAGACCCATGCTTTATATCTGCGTCACATCAAACCACTTTTTATGATTATGCTATCGTACATGCTGTACAAAAACCAAAAATTCTCTCCCAAAACTTCCTCTTCCAACCCTGTACAGAATGCCTTTGTCAGAATTCATTCAAAACTAAATCTGTATGGTTATTTTTTATTTTTCCCCTTCCCTGATGTTATGCCCACCTTAATCTTGGTTTGTGTTCACAATTTGCTTCTGTTCTCGTGTCCAGAGGCTCAGCGGAGCTGCTGGAAGAGTCAGGGGGGAACGTCTCGCCCTCAGAGTCCTTGGCATCCATCCCAACTTGCATGCCTTTCTCCTGGTTTGGTGATAAGGAGAAAGAGAGAGAGCGAGAGCCCTCGTCTTCCACCAGCAGTCTCCCTCAAACTGCAGCAGAGCCACATGAACAGCAAGACCGGAAGAACAAGGTGCAGCAACATCTTCTGCTATTGTTGATTTGATTCTGCGCTGATTCAGTTAGCGCTGTTGGACTAAGACAGTATTTCCTAATGCCAGTTCTGACTCCTGCTCTGCATAGTGTAGTGTGTGTGGCTTTTGTTTAGTGTACAAGCAACATGCAAATACATGTTGAAAAGACACTTGCTCTGAATATATCACTCTTGCATCATTATTGCTGTTGTAGCCATACCGTTTTGAGGAACTGTAAGTAATTGATTGTCCAGCCAAATCTGGCATGCTATCGCTATCCCAAAGACTTAGTGTGACCAAGGCTTTGTAGTGGCTGCAGTAGTTTCTTCATGACGTTAAAATCGATAAGATAAGTTGCTAAATAAGTAAATAAGTGAAATGGGTTTTTGGGGTGCGTCTTAACAGCATGGCATTAATCTGACAAGGAGAGAGTAAAAACACAAGACCCAGCCTTAGCAATACAGATAGTATTATCATATTGTTAGGACCCCTACCTGTATTGTACTGATTCCCCCAGTATTAAAATAGCTGTTTACTTCCACACAACTCATAAGTGCAAAAGGACATGCACTCTAAAGCATGCAGTGGCTATAGATGCTACCAGTAAGCTATTGTGTGGAAGTAAACAGCTTTTTAAATACTGAGGGAATCACATTCAACTTCAATTGCTGTATCTTTTAAGGATAATTTTAGTATTGCAACAACAGAGGCTTTTACACAATGGAACAAAATCAGACTTGGTAAAATATCGCTGGAATTACACTTACTATGCTTCCATGTGCTGCTGTTAGTTAACTAGTTTTGGAATAGCACTGGGGCTTTAATAGTGGTGTAATGACTATTCGTGTGTATAACCTAGTCTCAGACATCCTGATAGAGTGGGGTCCAAAAGTCTGAGACCACATTGAAAATCTGGGATTTCTTTCACTGTATGGCGCTCTAAAAGGCTTTGCTGAAACTGGATCAGTCGTATCCAAAGCACGATCAGGCACAGACCAAAAGTGAGCACACCAT
>JAOUQW010000046.1:12345010-12363482 GCA_028565825.1 Olivaichthys viedmensis | reverse complement strand
TCCTGCTGAGCTTTTTTTTTCCTTTTTCTTTTTTGCGTTGCAAACCTTGTCTGCCATTTTTCTGTGTGGAAGCCAAGTCGAATCTGGGGTGGCGCGCTCATGCTCGCTCTCACTCACTCACTTTTATCTCGTTTCCATCATTCTGCCTTTACACTGTGAGTTTAATGAATACATTAACGGCTAGCTAGCTAAATCGTTAGCCTCAGTAATCAGATAGTTTATTCCCGGCGTAAACCATATTTCCCAGTTGCCTAGCAACAATGTTCTTAGGACTTTAACCAGTTAAATGGCGAGCGTATTGTGTGTTCATCTTCCCATGTCAAAAGCACAAATTCACAAGTTCCGTTTGAACGCACCATTATTCCTATTAATACAATGTCTCATAAGTAAAAACAATTATGTATTTCCAAGTTTTTTCTACAGTCAGGTTGAGTGTGTGATGTAATGGCCAGATGTCTCACGATGGCCCCGTTTTCCTCAACAGAGGAGGACGAGGAGGAAGAGCTGGCTCCTGCAGAACCAGTGACGGAGGTGGAGAAAGAGGCATCAGTGCAGAAACAAGAAGACGAGGGTAAGCCCGAAAGGATATGAGCACACATTATTTATGTTTATTTATTTTACATTTGTGCTCTTATTTGTATTTTAGTTATCATTATAATAAATGCATATATTTCATCTGGATGCCATGCTGTGTACTGACCATTTTGGAATCTTCTAGCTGGTAAAGGATGGAAGGGTTTATCTATTTTAACCCGTCTCTCTCTAGTGCCTCCTCATGAGCTGACGGAGGAGGAGAAGCTGCAGATCCTGCACTCGGAGGACTTTATGGATTTCTTTGACCACAGCACACGCATCATTGAGAGAGCTCTGTCTGAACATGTGGATGTTTTCTTTGACTACAGTGGCCGTGACCTTGAGGATAAGGAGGGGTAACAAATTCACATCATTTATCTTCCTCAGTACATATTTCTTACTTACTGCCAAAGATGATGTGATTTCATCCATAAAAACACAGGTGTATATATACATGTGCTTTGTTGTGTGCGCTGCAGTGAGATGCAGGCTGGAGCGAAGCTGTCTCTTAACAGACAGTTCATGGATGAGCGCTGGTCTAAGCACAGAGTGGTCACTTGCATGGACTGGTCCCCACAGGTGACTGAGCACCACATAAAAACACATGGTATCACTTTACTGTAGGGCAGTGTTCAGAAGGCTACGTGACACCTACATAAGCCCTTCAAGACAACTGACATAAGCATTTATAAACGCTTATTCCAACAGACGTTAACTGATAAACATTTATAAACGCTTATTCCAACAGGCGTCAACTGACATAAACATTTAGAAACGCTTATTCCAACAGGCGTCAACTAACATAAACATTTATAAACGCTTATAAACGCTTATTCCAACAGGCGTCAACTGACATTTATAAACACTTATTCCAACAGGCGTTAACTGACATAAACATTTATAAACGCTTATTCCAACATGCGTCAGTTGTCATAAAGGCTGCTTTTGTCAACTTATCTGATGCCTGTTGGAATAAGCGTTTATAAATGTTTGTCAGTTGTCATGAAGGTCTTATGTAGGTGTCATGTAGCCTCCTGAACACTGTCTTGCAGTAAAGAACACATTCACAGAGATTGGGCCACATTGCCTAAATTTACTGATGACAAAATCCATCTGCTGAATCTGTTAAATTTATTTAATATAGAGGGTATATCTAATTCTGGTGTAAAACACAAAGTTTATTGACAAATAGGATATTACAAAGACATGAATATTTTGATTATTGGTATGGGTAAAATATCCCAGAATTCTTCTTTTATTAGTTCATAAATTGTATTTGTTTAACAAGTGCCTTCACAAAATATGATGTGTTTGAGGAAATGGGATAAAATAAGTTGAGGTCTTTGGCATTTTTCATCATTAACACTGCATGGTTTAGTGCTTTTAATATCAAGGCACAAGAAGTAAAGAAGCACTACTTATTGGTTTGGGCGTTACCGTACCTGTTCAGTCTCAGTCCCATAGAAATAACAGCGTGACATAATGTCAACTCGTATCAGAACTTTTTTTATTTTATTTATTAAATTGTGCCACGTTTGTGACACAGTCTATGATTTTGAGTCGAAAGTCGCAATGGCTCATTTGAGTAGAAACCAGATTTTAGGTCAAGGACTTAATTCTGGTTTTGGGGTTTCCTTGGTTCCTGATCAAATCAATTCTCAGCTTTTATGCTGTGTCAATATTACTGTGAAATTCAAACGCTAAATATAGATGACATCCTCTCATATGTAGGATGATCCCTGCCCTTTTTTTAGTACAAGTTGTAGCAAAAGCCTGGACTGAACAGCTGTGGGTGGTAAACTTTACAGTATGATTGACCAATCATCTCTCTCGATATGGCCCTATAAATAAGTGTTTCACCGACGGGATAAAGACATGTGCATGATTTGCATTAGCGTGTAAATGCCAGTGTGCACTTGTGTGTGTATTATTACTCTTGACTCAACATAATGGAGCAGATAATGTTGGTGGATTGTTTTATAGCTTTTCAACCCAAAGATTTGAACTTGCAGATTAATTTATTTGCTGATTATGTAATAAAAAATAGCTTTTTCAAAACGAAAAAGCCTGGTCTGAAACTCTGGGGCATTGCATCTAGTTATGAGTAATTGGCTCAATGTGCTCTCCTGCTTTCTCAATTTCACTCCCTCTAGTAGATGTATACAATCTAAGCAGACATGGATTATTGTTTTAGCTGCCGTGGTTTCTCCAGAGACCAAAATCTGTTTTGGCAAATCGTGGCTGAAGTGGCATGATTAAGTTCCGTCTGTTGCTCTACAGTGTGATATGTACGGTCTAAACGATTTCTGGCACTGGTTGTGCACCCAAGACCAATTTCTCACCCCACAGGTTACACAGTTTGGTGTAATCGTCTCTCTCTGTGCTAGTGTATCTCTGACAAACTCAAATGTTTTCTTTTACTTTAGGTAAAGCAGTAGTTAACAGTGTTTTACCTCTAGGAAAAGTTTTTATTTCTACAAAGTATTACAGTTCTGACTGGGTTTTGAAAGTGGAGCAGGTCTCAGCAGTAGCCAGAGGCAGTGCATCTCTGGAGCAGCTTATTTAGTAGTCTGCATTCTGCTCGCATTTATTTACTGTCACCGCTGCTGAGGAAAAGTTTCCCTGTAATAAATCTTGCTGAAGCAGTGACGCGTTCTGGCTGGCATCCACACACACACACCGCAGCAGGGGGGAAGAGGAAAAGTGCCCGAGGGAGTGTGTGTGTGTGTGTGTGTGTGTGTGTGTGTGTGTGTGTGTGTGTTACAAGTTATAATGTTTTTGTTTATGTGTGCAGTATCCTGAGCTGCTGGTTGCCTCCTATAACAACAATGAGGAGGCTCCGCATGAGCCTGATGGAGTGGCACTGGTCTGGAACATGAAGTATAAAAAAACTACACCGGAGTACGTCTTCCACTGCCAGGTAGGAGAGGAAGCACCACCCTCTCAAATCAGCACCTCACAAATATACACACACAAACAACCCCACCGAAATAACATCTATCTCCCTCACACACACACCCTCTGAGACCCCCCTCCCTATCACAGGTAGCTGTTTCTCTGATCAACATGGTCTGCTGCCAATTTTCCTGGCATCCCCTCTTTCTCTTCTCTCATCCCTCTGCACTGTTCTGTGATTTCACCATTATGGTATTCATTCTATCTGTCTCTCTCTCACACACACACACACACACACACACACAGGTGATGGGTTGAAAAAGAGCAGGTTGCCAGCTCTATATATTTTTTATTATACTGTAACTTCTGCTTAGAGCAGAGTTTACTCTCGAATAAAGTGTACATGTGATAAACAGCTAGACTGTTTTTGGGAAGCCGAGCAAAATTGAATAAGGGAAAAGACAATTCTATATCTGAACATAATTAGATAAGATTGTGTTAGTTAAATCTGGGCAATGCTCCACTTTGAAATTGTTAGAGCGCTATAGAACTGTAGCTAAAATTTCCACTGGCTGCATGTTTTCCGTCTTGTTTTAGGTATGTGCGTGTGTACGCCCTGAGGTAGTGTACTGTGGACATGCTGAGTAAAACCACATGTGCTGGTCTCCAGAGCGGATACATAGCTCACACACACTACTACGCATACTCAGACAAAACTCCATACATACATAAGTGTGAACTTGTTTTTCTCCACCTGCGTGCGTGCGTGCGTGTGACTGAGCACGCAAGATGGAGAAAATTGATTTTTCGCCATTCTCTGAAAGCTGGACAAAAGAACTTTTCCTTCTCCTGTTTGGGGAAAATCCCACAGAGGCTTTAAAGCCAGCGTCTGATTAGATGGTGACGGATTATATTGGATGCAGTAGGGGGTTAGATCTGGCTGAAACAGTCAGTAACTGAAAACTCAGTGGTGCCAGTGGACCATTTCCAGTTCAAAGAACAGCTCGATCTCATATTCACTCATGCATGCACTTACCCGGCCACTCATCCATTCACTCAGGGATATGTGTGCGCCTCAAATGCAAATGATGCTTTTCGGATTGATGTATAGTTCATTACAGAATATTAGGCATTCAGGATTAGAATATGGTCGGAGTGATTGAGTTACAGCGGGAGAAAAATGACAATCAGCTCCCGCCTCACTCACCGAAATACGACTGTTACATGCACATAAATATAATACGCTACTACAGAGCTGTGCGCTCATTCCTCCGTCTATACATTTTGCAAACGCCTGACCTTTTCCTTTTTCTATTCCTCTCTCTCTCTCTCTCTCTCTCTAGTCTGCAGTGATGTCAGCTGCGTTTGTTAAGTTCCACCCTAACCTGGTGGTAGGTGGTACGTATTCAGGACAGATCGTTCTATGGGACAATAGGAGTAACAAGCGGACTCCAGTGCAGAGGACCCCGCTTTCAGCCGCTGCTCACACGGTACCGTTTCATACATCATCAAGAGACTCATGAAGCCGGAGAGTGATGTTCATTGGAGTCGCCTGTTGATTACAACAGTAGCTGCCACATGGCACATGAATCACAGAAAGAAAAAAAAACTTACTCGTACAGCATGTAATTTAAGCCATATGTTCCAAGTGATCAATCACGAGGAGGGATGGGGTACAATAGAATGCTTAATGTCACTGAGACGTACAAATCATTAGCCTATAAAAAGATTTTTATAAATCTTGTTTTTGCATTATTTCTGCTATACCGCACGAACTTCACCAGTTACATAATGTCCAATATTAGATACAAAAAACAGAATTAATATTTATTTTTCAATGATTGTGTTTATTCAGCAGATGATCTGAGAGATTTCCCCCCCCCCTTTTTTTTTCTTTCTTTCTTTCTTTCTTGTACATCCTCCCAATTTTCTCTCTCTCTCTTCTCTCTCTAGCATCCTGTATACTGTGTGAACGTTGTTGGCACTCAAAATGCTCACAATCTGATCAGCATCTCCACTGATGGTAAAATGTGCTCGTGGAGTCTGGACATGTTGTCCCAGCCTCAGGTACCCTAAATCTTCCTCTCTTTCACTAGATCACTCCTAGTTAAGCAAATTAGACAGCATACGTTTCTCCCAGTAGCCACTCACCCTATCCCTTATTTATGAATATGGCAATAAAAAAAATCATTCTTGTAGGATTGAGTCAGAGAAGAGTTACCGGGGTAATGGCTGAGGAAAGAGCCGTACTGTAGAATAAGGGTCTAAGGGATACACTCAAGGGGAAGTAGTTTGGAAATGCTTCTGGACTTGGCAAGCAGCTTGCTCACCTCCAGACTCAGCCCTTTTTTTGGGCTAAATGGCTGTTCCCATGTCTTATATATTTTAGGTGTGAAAAACATTGCCTTTACTTCGTCATTCCATAAAGTTTGCCAAACCACAAAGTCAGATGTGAAACATTTATGAAGTGTTCGCTGAATTGACATCATCTACGAAGAAACTGCCAAGAGAGGTTATTTACTGTGGGTTATTTACTGTGCTGTGGGACGCGCGCGCGTGTGCTGATGTCACCTCCTGTCTCTCTCCTACAGGACAGTATGGAGTTGGTGTTTAAGCAGTCGAAGGCCGTGGCAGTCACCTCCATGTCCTTCCCCCTGGGTGACGTGAATAACTTTGTGGTAGGCAGTGAGGACGGATCAGTCTACACAGCCTGTCGACATGGCAGGTAAATCACACATCTAAAAGTGGTACGAGTTAGAAAATTGATCTCCTGCAGCGAAGAGTGTACGTCTGCTTATCCTGTTTTTCTTACCTAATGGAAATAATGGAAATGCCCTCACACATACACACACGCTGGCCTAGTGGAAACAACATCTAATCCCACTTCTGTATTTCTTGTGGCTTTCTGGTCGAAGCGTGAATTGTTTGTGGAAAACATGGCATCATAATTCATGAAGGAATGAGCACGTCGTTTGAACAGGAGAGGATAAGCAGGACTGTTCTCGTTGACAATGGGGTTTGTTGAATTGATCTGTATGGCGAGTGGGTGATGGTTCTTGTGGGTGTTGGAAGCATATTTAGAGCCAGTCAGAGCAGTACAGTCAGTCAGTGAGCTGTTCATCTGCACGTTTGTTCTCGGCAGTGATTGAGAGAGCTGCAGTGTTTCCACTTCATTTACGATGCCATGATTATGATATTCCCATCTCAACCCAGCTAATAAGACAGAAGCACCTCTCACACTGGCTATTTACCTCTCAGAGTAATGAGTACACATAGACACACACGCACACACACTTATGTGAAGGGGTTTATCTGTGTCACTAATTCATGGTTCTCTGTGTACTGGAGCTTTTCTGTGCAGAATTAGCTTGTAACCTTAATATGTTATGATCATAAAAATAGTTGGTGGTTAATTTAATTCATAAATACAATTGCAGCCATGGATTTTATTATTTTTCTTTATCTTATGCCAGTTTGCATTTGTCTTGCGTAACAGAATGAAAACGTCTTTCACAACAGTTTCTTAATTTAGAAGGATGTGGGTTTTTTATTTTTATTTTTATAATTGTTTTTAATGTTAATATGTTCCCATCCAAGTATTTTATGTGCACTTTATAATAATTTTTTTAAAAGCAGGATAGAAAGTACATAAATCAACACAACTTCCACATTGTCACTAAAACGTTTTAAACTTGATTAAGGTGTAAAACTTAAATGTTTTATATTTGCTTTTTTTATAAAGAATTTATGCAATTAGAGTTCAGGCGATGAAGAAATGTTTGTCAAATAAATAAGGATATAGCATGCATTACATGGTACAATTTCAGTGAATAACAATTTTAAGCTGAAATTAAGAACGGTCTGTACTTCTCTTCAGCATAACTTTTCCCAGAGCTGTTGAACACACTGGTGCACTCTTAGGGAAGACTCTCTCTGTCCTCAGAAATGAACGGACCAGTGGCTTTATGCATCAATGCCTCCTATTAGCACGTCTCTGTCATCATCTTGTTTCAAAAGGCAAAAAAATACAGTCTCACATGAGCTTAGACAAAAGAACCTGCCCAATAGTACGTCTAGACAGCCAGGCTTTTTTCCATGTTTACTCCTCACATTGGAACCTTGTGTTTGGGTGGACTGTTTATTTGCCTCAACCCAACTGACGGAAACGCACCTAATTCGCATTCCTCGTCGTGCATCAGAAGCATATGATTGTGGAATTTAACGACTGCCAAATAATCGTGCGTGGCTCAAGTAATCATCATAGGCGATCATGTTAGAAGTACGACAGGCCTGTGTGCATTTTCCATTCGTCCATTTATTTTTGGGATCATTGTCCAGTAGTCCATTCTTTGTACTGATCATTGCATGTTAGCAAACATGATCCAGATGATGAGCCAATGTGAGTGTTTTGCCCTTTCTTGTGTGTGTGTTTGGGAGCAGTAAGGCAGGTATTAGTGAGATGTTTGAGGGCCACCATGGGCCAATTACAGGAACCCACTGCCACACAGCGGCGGGCCCTGTGGACTTCTCCCATCTTTTCCTCACCTCTTCCTTTGACTGGACCGTCAAACTCTGGAGCACCAAGGTACCAAGCACAATGTTGATAGGCAAAAAAACCACAGTTTAAAGGGATTAAAACACTCTTTTCAAAAATTCCACACAAAGTTTAGTCTCTGTGATGGCATGGAAAGTAATCGAGCTTGTGGAAAAAGGGTTTTGATTCCATTCACATTCTGATTAGTGTTGTGGTTGTACAAGCCAGTGACTCAGTTTCTCTGCTGTTTTTGTGTCCTGTAGAATAATAAGCCGCTCTACTCGTTTGAGGATAACTCTGACTATGTGTATGATGTGATGTGGTCCCCTGTTCACCCCACCCTGTTTGCCTGCGTGGATGGAGTCGGCCATTTAGACCTGTGGAACCTCAACAATGACACCGAGGTCTCTCTGACACGCACACACGTTTACACATGCGTGCTGAAGTACCTAAGCAATGACCCAGGCTCAGTTTTTGTATATGCTTCAATATTCCTAATGCTTCTTTGCATTGGTGCGTAGGTTCCCACTGCCAGTATTACAGTGCAGGGGACTCCGGCTCTGAACAGGCTGAGGTGGGCACAGTCCGGCAGAGAGATCGCAGTGGGAGACTCTGATGGACAGATTCTCATCTACGATGTTGGAGAGGTGAGAACCTTGAAGGGACTGGATTGTAAAAACTGGATTTTTTCCCATGTATTTTGGTGGTTTCTAAACTATAAGGAGTTGCAGTAACACTGAGCAAATGTGAGATCTGAACCTAGCACCCATCTCTCCCTATATTTACAAGCCATATAAAATCACTTATCTACGTCACACGAGAGCTTCATTGGCATACTCATTGTGATTGGCCCATGGCTGAAATCAGCATACAGGCTACGTCCCAAACTGCATACCATCATTCTGAATAATACTCCACTGTATGAAGTAACAAACGTTGGTGCACTCTTATTTATTATACATCGATTTATTAAAAGTACTTAAACATGAATTCCAGAGTAAAAATAAATTGATAATGTTTCATTGACAGAAAAAATACCTAAAGTAATACGTAGCAGCCTTCACCCTTGTGTTGTCTTACGGGTCAAAAATGAGCCGCCACTATGTTTAACAGAAGGAAAAAAAAACCTAAATGATGTTTTTTTCAACTTGAAATTTAGTGACTCTTCCTAGAGTAGATCCTAACATTAGAAAAAGTGAAACATTGTCTTATTGTTTATATTTCCATGAAAGCTGTACACCACCAGGGTATAAAGATTGTCTTAGGGTCATTTTTTGACCCTTGGGACAAGGGGAGTATACAGAATGTTAAGACTACACAAGGGTTAAGAGAGATGTAAACATTAAAATTAAAACTAGTAACATGAATGAAAACAACATGTGAAAGACCTCATTGGAACGTTTTTGTGCTCAAACCTCTTACATGAGTACTTCACAATAATGGTTTGGACAAAGTAACGACTATAAGTAACTTTCAAAGAGCGTATATTGCATGATCTCATCTCCTTTACTAGGATCGCCAACCCCCATGTGATGTATGTAGCAATGTGCTGGATTAGTGCTCTTTGTGTCAAACACAAAGGTGCAAAAGGCCTGTCCTGAAAGACTCCAAGTCTAATGCATGGATAACAATTAGCCCTCTGTCAGTGAGGGGTCCCCAATGACCAGCCCCCCTCAGGGCCTGCAATGGTCCTAAGACACTCATACAAGTGGGAAGTGGGTATATGAAGAAATGAGAAAGTTTTGGCAGAGAGTAACTGTAACAGAAAAAATCGGACAGTTGGAGATATGCAGGGGGAGATGGAGTGTTCGAGACTACGAGAGAGGGCGGTGAGCTGAAGAGCAGCGCTGGTTGCTGGCCTCCTCCTGCGTGGGCTTAGTGCTGTGACGCTCTCTGAATCGCCCATCAGCTTGAGGGCTGGATAACAGAATTCCGTGTCTCTGCTTCACTGTGTATTTTTTCCCTGCAGCAGATCGCTGTGCCGCGGAATGACGAGTGGACGCGCTTTGTGAGGACGCTCACAGAGATCAACGAAAACCGCGAGGACGCCGAGGAGCTCGTGGCCCAGCGCATCCCGTCCTAATCACTACAGAGTCCAGCACCATTCCACAAACCAGATACAGGTTTTCAATGCAAAAAATAATAATAATTTTTTTTTTTGTTAAAAGCACGTAGATCCCCACACAGCATGATGACAATGCTCATGATTATGAAGACCTCTTTCTCTGGAAATTTAGTACGATTTGCAACTTCTGCCTTTTCTTTGAGTTTGAGTAAAGAAACAGTGGTCAGAGTGGTGGGAATGACAATGAAGTTCAGCAACCAGCAGTTTTTTTTTTTTATTATCTTCAAGTACCGCAAGCCTTAACACTGTCATGTTGAAACCCACAAAGAAGAGTTAGTTTAAAGGTACACTCTGGGTGATCCTGCTGGTATTTCCCACCTGAGCTCCATATCCCATTTGAAGAGATGGAAAAAAAAAAAAAAAATCGTCACACTTCTATAAATCAGTTATAAAGTCCCGCATAGAGCCTGGTTTTTTTTTGTTTTGTTTTTTTTTCATTTTCATTTTCTCCTGTTGACTGGAGTCTGAGTGCATTCATAAATTCACTCTTGTAATTTGTAAATTAAAGTGTCATTATTGTTACAGGTTTGTAAAATTATACTATTACACCCTCATTGCTCCCGTTTCTCCTGTCACTCTGCCTAGAAAGTGCTACAGATCAGTTTCAAACGCTGGGCATGATGACTGGCCACAAGAGAAACCAAAGATTTTACTTAAGTGGGTTGAGTTTTGGGGCAGTGACACCAGACACCTATATTAAAATTTGCTATAATTAACTTGACAAAAAGAACCAGGTATCTTTGTGCATTTGTCATTGTCTTTCACAAATCCAGGCATTTGTTGTCCTCTCATTAGAGCTCTTTAGCTTCTGATGAGTGTCAGAGTGAATTTATGAACACACTCCAGATTAAGTGTTGTGGGGCAGCTACGGTTAAGATTCCCTCACCGTCAGCTGTTAGTCCTACTCTGACTCCATCTCTGGCTCTTAAATGCTGGTTGTTGATTAAACCCACGATGTCTTCATGCTCTCTGGCAAACCTCAATCACATATTTATTATGCACAGTGAGATGCTGTATATTTGGTATCGGATTGCTGAGCATTTTTAAGCCATTGTTTTTCAAAACTGGCTCCTTCTTCCAGCTTTACGATTCCGTTTGTACGAGACCGTAGCTTTTCTTTAACCTCTTTGAATGTCTTTGTACATCTCTATAAATTCCTCTTTCTAAACCCAAACTGTTTCATGTGTTGATTCAAAACTTCTCAGTCTAATTTGTTTCTCAGCAACTACAGTACACTTAATAATATTACTTTAATTACCTGTTTTTTCCTTTTAATTAAGTATTAGTATGAAGTAAAGAGAGGAGAGAGTAAAAACAAGATCTGACCGTTTCAGTTAGAGAATTCTCACCTTACTTAAGATCATTTGGGCAGTAAAAAGTATATTTAATAATCTTACGCATTAGTCCTCGACTTGGAACAAGACATTTTTGTTAAGGACGTCTCCTCAGTCTTTCAATTAATATCAAAGAAATGCACAAGTGTAAAATAAAACCATTACAATTTATTTCCATAAAATACAACAATCAAATGCATTATTTTTCCAAACGTTGTCCTTGATTTCCATATATAATTAAAATACACAGTCAGAATTTCAGTCAGTAAAGAGCAAGTCCCTCTTCAGAACTATAGCAGCAGTTCCACACGCATTACTTTGGCAGCAACTACTTACATTTGCCATGTTACATGCCTGAACATTTGTGCAAGCCACACAAAGGGTAATAAAATAACTAGAGCCCTGTTCATGCAGGAGGATGGACAATCAGAATGTCTGTTGATGAAATAAATAGGAGTGTCACTGCATCTAAACTGCATGGTTTGAGTTTGGGAGGAAAGGCAGTGGACAGAAACGGTTTGTCGTCATGAAGACACCTGATGGTTGACCTTGGTGCTGAATGGAGCCTCTATGAGGCCTGAGTTGAGTGCTGTGTAGGAGCTGCCTTTACTGTTACAGCACCTGATGATTTGAACTTGGGTAGGTGCAGACCAAACTTGTTCTCTACCCCTGCAAACGTAGCAGCAGCCAGTCGGTAACCTCCAATGTGCTCTGCGCTCAGGGGAGGAAGCTCGGAGATCCGTGACTTTGGTGTCGGCTCTGATCCTGTAGGACGGCTGCACAGAAACAAGTAAAATACAGTCAGTCAATGTAAATCTAATGGAATGTGTCGAAATGGTCAAAACAAAAGGTGAACGCAGCACTTACTGCCCCCCAAAGTCGACGTAGAACCACCTCTGCAGGAGCTCGTAGGTGACCAGTGTAACACCAAACTGAGGGGAGGACCTACAGACGCGCGCTGAGAGGAGAATAAAAAGAACCTGCATGACTACACACACACAGTATCTAGTCGACTTCAAAAGCGCAATTACAGGAGCCAGGGTGTGCCTCATTCCACAGTCATGAAACCTTTCATTTCAGTGCTGCGTGCCTGGTACGTGTGCGTTACACGTACCTCCTGTTCCCTTCCAAAATGCTTTGAAGCCCTCTTCTCTGAATATTTTACTAAAGCAGTCAAACACGCCACTGTATGTGGTCTGGCCTGCACGGGCTGCCACCTGCAGACGCGTTTTGATCACATCAGCAGGAGTCACCAGAGAGGCCGCAGGGACACCTAAACAAGACGCATTCAGTTATCCACAATACAGTGAGAATGTGACATAATCCAAAAGGTGGGCAGGGTGATCTGAATTTCTTAGCCAGCAATGTAATCGAGAACAGCACACAAAAAAATTCAGAACTAACCCAGCACTTTAAATGTACAGATTCCCACTAACGGTGCGTAACCTCACCTGAAGCCTTGTGGAAACATTCTAGCATTTCCTCCAGATAATAGTCTTTTTTTTTTAGAAAAGGTTTTACCAGTTCTTTGACCCAGTAGTACTTATGATTAAGATGTGAGCTGTTATGGACCTGCGATAGCTCCAGCAGCGAGGAGCTGTGCTGCTCCCAGTCTGCCCTCCTCATCGGCTAGCTGGGTCTTGGCATGAGCGTACACGGGGAAGTAGATGGCAGAGAAAGGAATGTCTCTCAGAAAGCAGGCCTTCGCTCCCTACAACCAAACGTACAAAGAGTAATGGTGCTAAGCTTACTCTGTACACGAATAGTATTCTTTATAATATAGAGAAAATCTGTTTCTAGATCATCACTGCAAGACAGCGGTTCCCAGATGCTGTTGTTAACCCCACTCGATCAGATCCATTTTTAAACTAATAAAGGCTCGTAACTAGATGCTGAGTAACGTGTGATGTGATGCAGCAGGAAAAACATTACAATGTGCAATACAACAGTACTTAAGTGAGAAACATTGCTCTAAGAAGATCCAAGGTAGGGCTGCACAAATAATCAGGTTTTTTTTTTTTTGCATCCTCAATTACTTAAATATAACGGACTGCAATAATTCACGAGATTAGTTAAAGTTAGCTAACTGGCTAACGTTAGATATCAGTCTGGATGGATTTTGGTGCATTAAATCACAAGCGTCCCATTCATATGTTTTGACTTTTTGACCAATTACGGTAATTTTTGGGTCTCTGCTTCCCAAAGGCAAGACTGCAGACAAAGGCGATTTCATTTTCAGTTTTAATTTCGCATTTAAATTATCCACTCAATTTATGTGACTAAGGAGCAATCTTATTCTGAGTCAAGGATTTATACATTTGTAGGAATGCAAATTGTTTCTAAATTGGCAAAATAATTGTTACTCATGATTATTTATATCATTTTAGCCTTTATATTTGTCTATTTCAGTTACTACAGTCTAAAAACACTGAAAAATAGCTTCGAGATCTGTCATGAACATGACTCCAGCAGGCCTTTGATGTTGAATTTAGCTAAACGCAGTATGACCGTCCACCAGACACAGCACATAGAGGGACAGTCTGCCTTTACAGTATGACACAAACAGTCATAGTTCAAAATGAAGTAACTGGACACCAATAGGTCACAGGGAGGCTTCATAACAGGCCTTTTTTGGTTTTGGTGACACAGTTGAAATCAATTAAAAGTTAAAAGTCCCTTGATTATTAACTGAATGAGTGGGATGCAGAGCAAAGTGAAATTATGCTGCTGAAATAATAATAAAAACAACATAGTGGCATTATACGAATGCAAAAACACTCCGTCTCACTCTCCAACACGCGCACAAAGCACAATAGACATCTCTCATGCGCCATCACCTCCACGAGCTGGAGGCACTCTGACTCAGGCACAGTTTGAGCACAAACAGCTTGTGTTTGCGTCTTTTCATGCAGAGAAGAAGAAGTAGGTGTGTTCATTTTAACAAGCTGCACATTGTCTGCTCCTCATTAGAATATGGCATACGAGAACTCTCCTGGAGATCTGAGGCAAAAGCCACAGGAACTTGGAAAGCACCAGCGGCATAATCTTTCCACCTCCTTTACTGTTGAATACTGGCTACAGGACAAACCTGTATGTATCCGTGTTCACGTCTACATCGAGGTGTGTCTGTGTGCATGAGTGACAAAGACACTGTAGAACTTTTGTATGTTTTGATGGGAATAATATTATTGTCACTATTTGTGACAATGGCCAGGTCTAGAAGGTTCTCATCAGCTGTTCATCATTAGTCACTGATTATGCAAACACACAACACATCCCTTCCTGCAGTGCGTGTCCAGATCAACCACACCAATCACCGCAGCCACTTTGGTATTACTAGCAAATCAGGTCTTGAAACCTCATTTATGAATGTTTGTACAATGGGATTTAATTTGAATTTCCATGGATTTGATCCTTTTACGTCAAAGGTCAGGTACAAACCCAGATTTATAAAACCTGACGTGAAAAAGTTCTTATACGTACGCAAACTTAAAAGTATGCGTTCAAACTTTTCTATGTGCTCATGAGTCAATACGCTAATAACACGCTCTCTTTTTCTCTGGTGGGGAGCCTGTTAGTCAGTACCAGTGTGACATAAGTGAGTGACTGACTAAACGATTTAATGAATGAATGAATGAATGAATTGAATGTTGATAATGAAAGTTTAAGGAAAGCAGAAGAATCAACATAGGGCAATGCGAAAACTCAGTTAAGCCTTTTAATTTAATATAAAATTCAGAGTAAATTCTCAGTATGTACTGAATATTAAATTCCCAGTAACTAAACAGGTAAACAAACAACAAATGAATGAATGGGCAAGCAAGCCTTGGCTGTACTTGCTGTGTAGAGGACATTGGCAATGAGGTGTTATGTAAAGAGCATGTTAGACTTTTTTACCCATGATGATGAGTGGCTTATGAGGTGCTACCAACTACCGAGAGCTTTTTGGAGCATTTTAACAGGAAAATCACTATGATTAATGATTTAACCAGCCATTTATATTCCTTGTGTCCCACCATATGAGGATATTTGAAGGTGTCTCGAGATGGAGTCGATGCATTTGTTTACATGTGCATGCTTTTAAGAAGATTTTAGATTAATAAACAGGACACAGGTAGGAAGGATTTAGGATTTTTATATTAGCACCTAATAAAGTGCTCGGTGTGTGTATATGTGTGTGTATATGTGTGTGTGTGTATATGTGTGTGTGTTGAGGGGGATAATCTCTCAGCAGAACTGCAGCTGGGCTGTACTTATGTTTAATGATTCATGATAAATTTGCAGCTCACTGATGTTTTTGAGGTTAAAAATAGAATTTGTCAGATAAGAGTTGAGTCAAGGCGTTCAGCTTTCCTCAAGCTTAGCGATGTGATTAAAAGAAGAACTTCAGTTACACATGGAGGATTCAGTGCTGCCAAAATCTTACACTTTTGCCATGAGACTCAATTTTTGGGTCCCAAACATCTCATGCTAAATCATAAAATGACCCCAATAAAACCACTCCCATGTGAAGCAAATTAGGATGGGTGTTGGGGGGCTTTCAGATGGTTCAGATGATTTTTGTGAGACTTGTAGGTTAAGTTGAGAGTGGGTGGTGAGGGTGTTTTAGGTCTCAGTTCAAATGGGTGTTGGGGGGGCTTTAGGTCTTGTATGTTCAGTTCAGGTGGGTGTTGGGGGGGCTTTAGGTCTAGTATGTTGAGTTCTTGTGGGTGTTGATGGGCTTTAGGTTTCATGAGTTCAGTTCAATTGAGTTTTGGGGGTCTTTTTCTTGTGCTCAGCTTTCAGTGGCAGCTGTCTGTTGACTGCCTGGGGAAAGAAGCTGTTACCTGGTCTGGCTGCAAATTATCTTTCCATGCAATTCTTGCATTTTCCAAAGAATCTCTGTAATCTTTATTTTTTGGTTGTGTCAAATAACATTTCCGTATTAAAAAAATAAAAATAAAAAATCCTTAATGGTCTCACATTCATTTCTCAGTAGGAATCAATATCTGCTTACTCCTGAGGCACAGACCTCCAAAAGGCGCTCTACTTATTTATTTATTAAAACTCCATTAGGATTAGACGTGATCAGCTTTTAGCCTATGGCTGTGCGGCAATATGACAAACTCTGCAGTTCACGATTAAGTTCTAAGAGCAGTCATTATGAGATTTTCTCATACAAATCGAGGGACACTTAGCCTCCTATGTCCTCTTTGTGTCTTTTCTCATTTTGCAATCAGGAAGCCCACAGTTTTTCTGAGTACAATCAAAAATAAATTATCACTCACCTTCAGAGCACAGCAGCTTGACACAAAGAACTTAGTGAATTATAATTTGAGTGGAAATTCACATTGAGAAAACTATTAAAGTTGGACTTTAACACAGTTGGAAAATAACAAATAAATAAAACTGCTTATTGTAGCACTAAAAGAGGAAGTACAGCTGCATTTTTAACCCTTGATCTTCTATTCACTACTTATAGGCTGTCTCTTTAGATTTTATTTTAAAACCTTTAATCAGTCTTCTCTTCAAATCAGTGCTGATTAATATAAACAATCCTGATGGAAACAGAGACCCAAAAGTTTTTTTAGAGCCTCCTGATGGCAGGTGGGAGTGGAACTAAGAAATTGAGGGAATGGAACCAACATGACCTTTTTAGTTCAGATTTACAACCACCAGCTACTGAAGTATGATTCATTAAAATAATGTCCAGAGCTGCAGCTACAGAGATGTTTTTATTGGTAGTGGAAGTAATAGCAGATCTAGCCAAGTTTAAAAATGTTCCCTCTCTGTTCTTACACAGTATTGTAGTCGATATAGTCACGTCAATAATAAATTTGAGTTGTGAGTGAGAATGAATAAATTGAGGTATTTTATCATAATTTGAGGGCTGACAGAAATAGAGGAGTAAAGGAGCTGCTGGTCCCCTTTAGGGTATGTTTTAAATGTTCATGCCAAACCTTAACTCATTTGAGAAAATTTATTACTAAAATAGATTTTTCAGAATAGAGTAAGATCCAATAGCAGAATTTATTTTAAACGTCGAAACAAGACGGTCAAAGAAAACAGACGGTCAAATTTACCAGCAAACAAGGCTTTCATAGGCAGGCAGGGTCATAGTTGGTAATGCAGGCAAAGGTCTGTAAATGAGATTGGGTTTCACAACGTCAACCACGGGAATCCAAATGCGGTTATATGCATGTAGACATACAATGCCAATGAGATTCTGTGAGTGAGTGGTTTAAATAGGGTGTTCAATCAGCGGTGATGGTGAACAGGTGCATGATGAACTAAGTATTCGGGTGATAATGACATCGTGTGGCTGGCGGGGGGGATTGTAGGTAGGGTTCGTGACACCTTATCGTCAGGAAATTGTTGAGAAATTGTGAGTTTGAATCCCAATGATGCCGTAGCCATCCGTGGTCTGGGTTTGAGAGAGTATAATTGGTCCATAGTTGTTGGTAAGGATGGCAATGGTATTTCTATCTTCCTGGTTGATAAGCGTGAGACTGGCTATTCACAGGTGTCTGTTAGCAGAATTGGCAGTTAGCATCTCCTAAGACACTGAATTAGCAGCAGATCAAAAGAAGTGGTGACTTCACTCTTGTAAGAAGCATGTGTTAGCCTTCACCCTCCATATTGTTTGCTTTCAAGGTGGGAATTGGGTATGACTAGATTGGGGAGAAGATTAGGTAAAAATAAATAAATAAATAAATAATAATAATTAATAGTACGTTATACAGAGTCACTGCAAATTGTTCTCTGTCGAGTAGTCAAGCTGTCGAAATGACCAAAATGCACATCCTTAGTGGTAATATAATTATTCTGTCTGATTTAAAATGAACACTCATGGCCAGCACACGTCCCTGGTTAGGTTAGGTTCTTTATTAGGTATAAGGGTATAGGGGCAGTGGTGGTTCAGTGGTTAGGTCACTGGGCTACTGATCAGAAGGTTGTGGGTTCAAGCCTCAGCTCCGCCAAGCTGCCACTGTTGGGCTCTTGAGCAAGGCCCTTAACCCTCCCTGCTCCAGG
>JAOUQW010000046.1:12325006-12344910 GCA_028565825.1 Olivaichthys viedmensis | reverse complement strand
AGCTGACAGAAAGGCTACGCTAACTCAGAAAACCACTCTGTACAATTGTGGTGAGCAGAAAAGCATCTCAGAATGCATGACGCGTCGAACTTTGAGGCGGATGGGCTACAAAGGGACGCCCTACCCAGTATTAGTATAGTATTCCTAATAAAGTGCTCGGTGAGTGTGTGTGTGTGTGTGTGTGTGTGTGTATATATATATATATATAAAAAAATGTATGTTAGTGCCAACGTCAGCAGCAAGATGGTTTCAAAAGTGGTCAAAAGTCTATCTGGTCAAAGGCTGCAACAACATGCAGGCAAATTTTATTTAAGATTATTTTCATTTGTTCAAATAATTATATACTCATGAGCTGTTATTTTTGAGTGGTGTGTAATAAATCTTTCTTAAAATGGTTTAGTAATAATATACAGTTATTAACAATGTGATGTACATTAGCACTCAGCTCACCTTATAGAGTCCGAAGAATCCGAGGTCTCGCATCACATTGAGAGCACTGATGCGTGGTCCGGTCGTAATCTCACCTGCCACCTGCAGACGGATCTTCACAATCTCCAGAGGGTTGGTGAAGATCACCTGAGAGCCTCCAGCCTGTGGAAGAAATGCACACACAAACTTTATTACAGTTATATAATCACTCTGTGTCCTTAGAGCTCCACTTATTAAAGTGTAATCCAAAAAGCAGCTGTGTGGCAGATAATCACAAGTATTACTACAGCCTAACATGATAATATCAGTTTATAAAGACAGCAACTAGGAAGTTTTTTTCTGAGGAATCTGAGGTCCTCTGGGGTGATCAGATATGAGAGGCCACTTAAGGTTGACAGTCTGGCCTTCAATTTTTGTCACATCAGCATTCTCCTCCTAGTAAGCACTTCTAAATTAGCTACATAAACCCTACAACAAGGCTCTCTTTAAGAGCGTGATGTCACCATGTCAGAGTGTAGTCTCCATGTCGGCGCAACTACACTGGTGTCCATTCACAGTAGAAATTTTGGGGTCATGTCAGAACAGAATTGGTGTGAGACGGAGCCTAGCAGCCCTGACCCTAGCACCAGCGCTGTCTCCCCTCTCTGGCCTGGCCCCAAGGCTGCAGCTCTACCCCCTCATCCTCCTCATCCCTATCCCCATCACTCTCCACACCCACTCCCCAGCCTCCCCTTCTCTTCCCGGGGGACGATTCGCTCTGAGTGGGGACGGCCTCAGGCTTTACGCCCTCTGACTCTGGAGCATCTATCACCCCTCTGGAGCCTAATCAGGATCGGGGGTGACACCCGGGGTCGAAACTGATTCTGTAAACATCCGAACAGCTTCCTTAAAAAGCACAGAGATGGTCCATCATGATCAACGGGGTAAAGACATCCGCTTCTCTAAGAAAATATTCCTATGCAGATGAATTGCTTGTCTTTGTTCCGAGTACTATTACGCATTCATAAAACACTTAAAACACATATAGTATTTGCATCCATCTCAAAGCCAGACATTTTAATGTGCGAGTTGTATTATCAGATTTCGACATGCTGCTCTAGTGAATAACAGTCTTAATTCATTCAAAAACAGTCCATTATTTACCACAGGGTGTCCACAGGTCCTTAAAAAATCTTAATTTGTCTGAGATTACATTTCACCAGTTAAACCCCTCAATTTAGATTTTTTAGGCGATTATGAGATTGAATCTGTTTTGAAAACATTTGACATCACGTCACACATATTGGAAAATATGGGGTCAATTGCATGAGGCAGGAGTGTAAGTTAAACAGAGGCTAATGTTAGCTACCTGCTGTTGAGCCAATGTACACAGAGACACAACGATTTAAGGAAATGCAAATTCATCCAAAAGTGGCTGGAGAACAGGAAATACTTGTTTACTCCTGCAACTCCAAAGCTCACTGCAGTTTATGCCATAAAACATTATCTTTAACACACTTTGATGATGTGACATATGGACGATGTATGTTGTAGTTCTGTATTTTTCTTGCTGTAGAATATACAAGATAGACAATGTTCCTCACGTGTGAGTTCTTTTAAAGTGTTTATATATTTTGGTATATTATCACTGCAAATTGGGTCTTAAATTACATTACCTGTAGACACCCTAGACCACAACAGTATGCTGATATAAGGACTACGAATTCCTAATTTTACATCTTAGTTAAACTTAAGATTTCTATGTTTGTGCCAAAGACCTGCAGTGCCCCAAAGCAGAGGTTTCTATTGTACTTGGCGTAGACGTCATAAACACGTGCTCGTCTGCGTGTTGGCTGTTCCTCTGCGCCCGAGGCTGAGGAGGCCACAGGTATGCATGCTGCTGTCAAACTCAATAAGATCGAGCTCCGCACAGTTTTAGCCACAGTCCTCCAGGGCATCTTCCCCCAATTAGGCCCTGACAAGGGTCACAACCTCCCAGACCTGACCCTCTTTGTCCAGCTCCAGCCCTCGCTTCTCTCCTCTATCCGGCCAGCCTGGTCTCTGTCACCAGGACTCATTACACAGATCAGGCATCACCGTATCCGCATCCTCTAAAGCCCAATGCAATGCAAGCACGTGCTAAATTATAGCGCTGGGTAAAAATAGTGCGCTCACACTCGAGCATCATTTTTCAGATTGTGGTCAATTAGCGGGTTCATGGTGCAGAGGAAGAGTGGCTAGAACAGGCCAGAGGCTCCCTACAAGCCCTGATGATAGTTCAATAACAGCCACATGTCACTCACTCTCAGAGAGGCAAAAAAAATCACTTAGGACATTATCATTTCTAAGCGGATAATTGTAGTTTCACGTCTGTCAGAAAGTTTCCTTGAAGGAGAAAGAAATCACAAGCCGCTGGAGTTTTCAATTAGCTCTCAAAGTGTTTTTTTCTCTTTTCGGGCCTGTTTGAAGCTCACAATTTATTCATTTACCAACGTAAATATTCAGTAAAATGGAAGAGGGAAATCAGGCATAACGCTTGAGTTGAAGAAACAGCGCTTTTGACGTCCACCACATCAGAATCAATTATGAACCGAGCGCAGAGAGGAGAGCAGCTGCCTCACTCAGACCTGCTTAACGTGAGGGACAAGAGCTCTTTCAGCTAAGTACTGGCACCACACACACACACACACACACACTCACAAACCCTGTTCTTACATTCTCCACTCAGACACACTCTCACTGCACACACCCAACACAACATTCACATAGCAAACTACATACATACAGATATACAACTGAGGTGTGTGTAGACACACACATACTTACACAGCCTCCTGCCAGCACTTCCGCAGCCAGGGAAATGGTGTCATCTTTATCTGAAAATTTATCTCTCACAAAGTCATTGACCTGAAAAACAGGCAGTCATTTTACAGCCAGCTCACTGTGCCATCTCAAGAGACAAGTCAATCTTTCTGCTGTCACTCTACCACACAAATCTATTCACCATCCCTGCAGTGCAAACATATTCACCAGGAGGTGTGTTTCATTTGTACCCTACAAAATAAGCCCAAGGCTAGGTGTGCTCTGCGAGTGTGTGGGAACAGACAAGGTTTAGGAATTAATAGATATAGATGCTGTAAATAACTTGCAGTGAGTTTGATAGCCTTCTCAGGAGCCACTCCGATTAGCTGTGGTAGCAGACCTGCAGAGGAGAGAGCGAACGAACACACACACACACACACACACACACACACACACACTCTGTTTAGGTTGCATTTAAACACAGCTGATAGAAATACATTACATCATTCATAACTTTCTGAAAAAATTCATCCTAATAAAAACCACAGCTAAACGTTATAATTATTTACAGACAGTTAGACTAAAAACATCATTTTATATAACAGATACCAGAGCAATGTTCACAGATGTGCTCTGAATAATACAGTTAACAAGCGACCATTCCAATGGACAAGATAAAACTTGAGGGAACATTTTGGAGCGTTTGAAAGCTGTTGGCTGATGGTAGTGTGTAGACGGGAGAACAGAAATGAACTGTCTGTGTGTGTGCATGCAAAAGAGGCAGACAGGCCTGAGAGAGCTGTTTCAGTGGATCACAGTCAGCTGTTCTGATAAAGCTCTGCTAACTTTGTGTGAGTGTGTGTATCTGCTGGGGTTCCTCTGTGTGTGTGTAACCCTCTGTCAGCCAGTATGATACAGTCTGAGGGCACTGCTGAGTGAGTGGATGTGGCAGACTGCCAGAGTACAGACCAGCCAGTCTAGCTTTCTCTATGCCACACAACAAAAGAGAGAGAGAGGACAGAGGGAGGGATGGAAAAAAAAGTCAGAATGAGAGTGCGGACAGATAGGGTGTGATGCCAGCAGAGAGATGTGGAGCTAGAGGAACAGAATCAGATAAATAAAAGGTTGCAATGTCAAAAGCATCAGTAGATGGCAGTCTTGGACTCCATCGCTGTCTGTGATGCTTTTTGTTTCTTTCTCTTTTCTTTTTTTTTTTGCTCGAGGTGTGGACACGTAACATCTACATTGGATTAGTCGACTGTGGGAAGCTGCTGCACTAGTTCTGACAAATCTCTTTTGCTGTCTGAATTCTCCAGACACACAGGCCTCAGGGGTTTAATTCCATTACAAAGCAGTCACTACAGGACAGACCTTCATTCCACAACCCATTGGCACCCATTTTCTGCTTTAGAATTCAACATTTAACCACCTGAATCTCCTGGGTTAAGGTTTTATTAACTTTGGGCAGGAATAGACAGAATTCTAAAATTTGAGCTTTTCATTGGCTATTTCAGAGAGTCAACCCAAATCTAGAAGCCAATATGTGACAGGATAACTTTCTGAAAAACCATGCCTGCACTGGCTGAATTGATATCCTGGTGATCCTAGTGCATGACAGCAATAAAGCTGTGAATTCATTCAACACATTACTTGAGTGGTTTTTGTGAGTCTTTTCTTTATTTAGTAATCATTCAATGTTGTATAAACCACTAAAGCACTAAAGCTGTGTGTTTTGGTATTATCTTGTGTAGGGCCACACATGTCAGTGACGCAGTACACAGTAAATCATAATCCATTGTAAACAGAGGTAACTTCGCTCTATCCTTTCCTCTGGGTCAGCTGCTTCAGGTGCACCAGGTTTATTGGTTAATAGTCTGAACCAGGTGAAGATTATTACAAAGTGAATATTGTTACAAGCATATCATTTTGACTCTCCTTACGGGCTATCTTGTCATCTTCATTGTCATGGTGTAAAGTTTTTACCTCTGTAGAAGCCAAACAATCCCTCGTATCGTAGCACTTTCTTGGCACAGTCAAAGCTGTTCTTATACATGAGCTCTCCCACAAAGGAGCCTGTGGATCTCTGGTTCTGCATGCGTGTCTTCACCAGGTCTATGGGGTACACAGCCGTGGCACCCGTGGCTACAAAAGAGCACATGACTTTATTCAGCTTTATTTCACAGACACACTTGGTATCAATGTAAGGATGATTTTTGCCTTCTCACAAAAAACTACACACGCATGAAAATATGCACGTTGGAGATTTCAGTACCTGCATTCATGTCTTCATGTCATTTCTTCATTATAAAAAAGTCATGTGTATTTTATATACAGCATTAAAAGCCCCTAAAACCCCACTTTTTACGTTCTCCTGACATTGAGTGTTTTGTCCCCACAGCTCGTAAAATACAGTACAAACACACACACACACACACACACACACACAGAATGTATGAAATCTTTGGCTCCTAAACCACACACAAATGAAACAAATAAAACAATCTAACTGCAGTGTCCTTTCACTGTCTGATTTATCCACCCTGTTTTGGTGTTTTCTTTCTCCATGCTAAAGACTCCTGAATAAACTGGACATGGTGAAAAACAATCATTAGGCTCAGACTGAGCCCTTACACTGTGCTGTCTGACTGTGGGAACTTCCAATTCACACAGAGTTTTTTTGTATATGTGTGTTTATATAAGCTTGTAAGCATGGGAAAGAGAGTGTGGGAGAAGCATCTGTATGTGTACGCATGTCAATGTATGAAAGTGGGTTGGAGTTTGGTCAGGCTCTGTGTCTGTGCGCATATGTGCATGTTTGAGAGTTTGGAGGCTGTAAAAATGAGCATGAAGGTGTTATGCTGTGCGTGCGCACGTGTGTGTGTGTGTGTGTGTGGTGTCAGAACAGCAGCAGGTTGCCATAAATGCCGCCCTCAGCCTCAGAAGCTTGTCATGTCTTGTCTCGACTTCAAAGCATGTGTAACGACTGCGCCTCTCAAACATGCAGAGGAAGTGTGAGAGAAGAGACAGCGAGAGAGACAAGAAAAGGCTTTCTAACCCTTCCTAGCTGTAGACAGGTAGAAGGTGGCGTAGAAATCTACCCTTTTGCTGTTCAGACCCCACAAAGTATTAAAAGAATACTATATCTTTATCTTCCGCATCTGTGTGCGATATCCACGGACAAGAACTTTGACACGTTTGCCTGTTCAAAAGACAAAATGGAAAACCTGTTTACTCCAAACTCCCTTATAATGGAAATTCTGTCAATAAACGTTTAAAATATGCAAAAATATCACACAAATTCAAAACTATTAACAAAAGGTGTTCTATGATGAGACAGATATTAGAGAATGTTACTGGGGCTTATGTAGTTTTATCCAAATTTTCAACACTGGAGGTAACTTGTGCTTTTCTTAAGGTTTTGGGGTATTCATGTGCGATCAGATCCACACAACTACGTTGATAACGCATAACCACAAATTCTTCTCTTTGGGAAAGTAGTCCCACCTCTTGAAAGGATGAAGGAATTCTACATATTTAGAGCTTAATTTACAAATACCTTTGACTGAAGAATTCATGAAAGTGTTCTAAAAAATAAATAAAAAAAAAGGTTTCACATAAATGTTTATTGACTGCCTCAACAGCTGCCCTCAGACGTTCACTATGAGTGAGTTTCGATTAAACAGGTTTACGTTCTTTTCTCAGTGCAGGGAAACGTTAAAAAAAAAAAAAAAAAAACTGTCCCTGGTAATCAAACTTAGATTACAGATGCGGTAGACAGAGAATAGGTTGAAAAACATTTGCGTATTCCGAACTACAGTACTGTGCAAAAGACTTAGGCATCCTACATTTTTCACCTAAATTTTGTCCTAGATGTTCATTTTGTGTTTTCTGCATTAGAGTGTTAGTAGAAAAGAAGAAGTTTTTGTATGTCGTTAAAGAAAATAATATATTATTTAAAAGGCCACTGGTTCAGATAAAAACTTCATCAAGGCAAGTTAGACACCCAAAGTCATTGAAAACCAAAGCAAGAAGTTCTCCAAGGTAACAACCTATCAGCCGATTTCCTTATGAAACTGCACAACAGTGGACCTAAGAGAATTAATCCAATTTAAAAAACAAAGGACGGTCACACCACATACTGATTTAGCTTTTCACTGTTTACTGCTTTTTACAGTAATTTTCTGATATTTAGAAATATTTCATTTCATTATTTTTGAAAGCAACTTTACAAAATGTCTTTACATGTCCTAAGACTTTTGCACAGTACGGTATATTTACCACTGTGTTCTTCCCCAGGTCATGCTGTGTGACATGATACATCATATTATTGAGCTATCATATTTATGCACTGACATAATACACTACAACCTTAATAGACACAGTTAAATAAATATTACTTGCTATCTTGGTGACAGCGTTTTGAAAGTGACATTTCAGTCAACAGGAGTTATGATCACTTATTCTAGTTGATGTCACAGTTTGACAGTTGGCTCCATCATTATGGTAACTTCATAAGGAGTGCTTCTGCCAACACACAGTACATCCCTTTCAAAACTCTCACAAGTCTGCATGTGTAGTCTACTGTGTGCATGTGTGTGCGTGTGCATATGTGCATGTGAGTGTGTGTGGGTGTGTGTCATTTTGTCAGTGGTCTCCTTGTATCAGTTCCTCCTTGGTAATTATTCCGAGATTCCACCACAATTCCGGAAGATTTGTGTCATTCCGGAACTTTGGCTTCCAAAGACAGCCTGGAGCCATGGATCAGCCTCTCTCTCCCTCTCTCTCTCTCTCTCTCTATCCATGGGACAATAACAAGCCCAGGGGCCTCCCTATATGTCAATCTGGTCATCTCGGGTTACTCCTCAGCCGGTGGAGCTTGAGCGTCACTCACCTCCCGCAATGGCGCCCAGAGTGAAGCGGTACGCAGACTCAGTAGCCTGGAGCCAGACCGGCCTCGAGCTGTCTGTGTGCTACAGCAGACAGACAGATGGAGAGAAAGAGAGAGAGAATAAACACTGAGCAAGACTGGAGGGAGGGGATGAATGAATTGAGCATTATAAAACTATCGCCAACCAGATACTGTGCGGACAGAAGGGTGCTATAGAGCAGTTGACAGGAGAGGAAAGATGTGGAATGTGCTGTAGGCGCCTTGCATCTTACCCTCGTTTTTTTCCCCACTCTTATTTACGTGAAGGTGGAGTTCTGTTTGAAGATGGTTAAGATTACTTCCAAAAATTCTGAAGTAATAAAATTGCTTACAGTAAGACGATTAGCCGATCTTTACCTTATCACCCAAAGTGAGACCTTCTGGTTATCAGGCTGTCTCTCTTTCTCTGTTCTTGAGGCTGCATGTTTAAAGTGCAGCCCTTTTTGTGTGTTCACCATGATGCATAGGAGATGATTACTTCTGTGAAATTTTCTCTGCTCTGATAAGCATCTACATGGGTTACAAAAGTGTGTTTGCGTACTTATGAGTAGTCTATGTCTCTCTGTCATATGCCCTCTCTCTCTCTCCATCTCTCTGCACAGCTGTTTTTACTGTAGGGCAGAATGCTAATGAGGCTGCACTCTGATCAAAGGAGCTAGTGCAATTACTCCAACTTCCACCCAAGGAGGCCTGAGAATGCTACAAATGTGTGTGTGTCTTTTCCCAATATGGTGCTCCAGACCTCCAGCAGTGAAGACAGAGACCACAGCACTGACTAGATTAGGCCTCTAGACACACCCTCAGGTAAACTCAAACCATGTCACTAATGCTCTCCATCTCGCTGCCTCTTTTTATTGTCTTTCGGTGATTCTCTGATTATGTTTTGTCTTGCCTTGTTTGCTTTCTACATCACTCTCTCATTCCTCAACTTTTAGACAAAACAGACCTTGCTTCAGGATCTTCACACAATGAGGCTTCAGAAAGCCCAGCCCTGAGAAGAGCACCTATTACAGACTCTCAGATGTCAGAGTGTGCGTGTTTGTTGGTCCCTATGTGTGTGTGTCGGGGGGTATGTTTGTGATGTACGTGTCCGTGCAGAGAAAGAGTGACAAGCTTTTACTGGGGGAAATTGGGTATAATGTGCTCTCCAATTAGTTTTGCATAATGCAGGATCACAAAGAAGAAACCGTCGTCCTGCTAATTCTGTTATGGAGAGAGCACGTGTAATTTCAGTGGAATAAGAACGTGGTTACGTTATTACCGAGCAAAAGTAAGAAGGCTCAGAGATTAAAGCGTGCTCTCAGTGTGCATCCAGAACAAGAGGACAAAGAGAGAAAACTGTGGAGGTGCGAGGGGCCTTACCTGCCTCTGCACTTCAGCTAGGTGATAAGGCAGAGCGCCTTCTTCCAGAGGAGCTATCCTCTCAATATCAGCCAGGTTCAGCCATCTACACACACCACAGCACAGAGAAACAATGTGCATATATGTGTGTGACGGAGACAATAGAGAGAGAGGGAGCAGTAGAGACAGACATGCAGCAGCATAGAGAAAAGGAGAGAAAAGGAGAATGACAGTAGTAGACTGTGGGAGAGGGGGAGAACAGGCATGAGTAAGGAGAAAGAAAGAGACACACAGCAGCAAGGTTAGAAAGAGATGCCAGGAAAGCTTCACTTCACTGAAGCCAGAACACCAAACGTGCTGTATCCCTCCCAGCAGCATGAAGTCACATTTTCCATAAGCTTTTTACAGTGCCGTAACACCAAGTTAGTGCGTGCTTACACACACAGGCAGGTAAACAAAGCTGGACACGAGCCTGCAACACACACAGATACACACACACACACACACACACACAGTGAGACTCCTTCAGAAAGCCAGAGAGAGACACGCAGCGCTCTCCACCACATGCCGCCGGCATTCTTATGGCTCCCTCATGCTCTCTCTTTCCCTATAAATCAACTGGTGGAGCCACTGTTGTTACAGAAAACAGGCAATAACACTAAATTTACAAGCTATAAACCATGCTGTAATGTTTTAATGGCATTTATAGATTCATTCAACAGAGGCTGTTTTGGAGAAATGTGTTCGATAGGTAAGACCATGGGGTCGAACTATAATGCCAATGTTCAAGAGCAGCATCACATTACCGCATGCAGGGCAAATAAAGAATATTTGCGGTATAGAAGATTAATCCAAATCATTTTTTATATAGTGTTTAAGTCTGAAAACACAATATGGAGATACAATTAGTGTAAAAAAAAAAAAAAAACAAGTACGTTTTGGGTAACCTTTGTTAGATCATAAATAAATATGCATTAAAAGTAAATATGTTGACAGGTTAATGGTGCTCTCTTTGAATTTGTCTCGAGAAAGAAGCTTAGCGTGTGTTTACCCTGAGTGAGTGTGGAGGCCAGAGAGCTGGTACAGGATGTCCACCTCCAGTGGTGTGATCTGACCAAACTTATTGGCAGCATTAACAAATTCCTCTGGGAAGAGTGACGGACAGTCATGTAAATGATACGAACACTGCTACCACTTCTATTATTGCTAGTACTGCTATAACTAATGATAATGATAAAAACAGCTATAATGATTGTATTTACAAAACATCAATAGTGCATAGGAAGAAGAGGTGTGAAGAGAAAAGAAAAAATTTCAGCCAGACATTTAAGGAGAAGATGAAAGAGTAATCCCAGAGGTAGGAAGCTTTAAAACTTTGGGGCATAATACCGAATAACATGCTGCCCAAAGTAGACAGTCTGAACTTGGGGAGAAATAGAAGTACAGTGCCAGAGGACTGAGTGTGTGTGCGTATAGGGGTTTGAGGATAGAAAAGCTATGCTGGGTAAAAGGGATAAAGGCAATGTAAGAGTTTAAAAGCCGGATTTCTTTTTATAAATGAACGAAGCAGATCTTTCAATATGGGAAAGAACTCTGAGAACATCAGATAATCAGACACACTCTAATAACTGTCTGACAGATTATTGCACAATTAAGTGTAGTTTCTTTCTGCCATATTGGAGATTTATTTCTGTTTCTTTGGTAAGAGGAAAAGAGGCTGTGTTTTCCATTAAAGTATAACAACAATCCATTAGGATGAGCGCTATTTGGTGGTGCAACTAAGTATAGGATGTTGCACACTGATATGCAGGTTTTGTACAATGTACATCATTTTCAGATAACATAGCAGTCCTGTTTTATGGCCTGTCCTGTGACCAGCAGTACACAGCTAAATTCTGAGTAACAACCAAAACAGGAAATGGCTACTTAGAGTTCTAATCTGTAATCTCAGTCCCTCTGAACTTCCTGGGAAAAAAAGAGCTCGGTGTGGTAGGTACCTTTGGTGACGAATGTGTCCTTGCGTGTGCCGGCTAATGTGCTGTAGATTTTCCGAATGATCTCCATATTGTTAAGGAGGGAGTTGAAAGCATTGAAGTAGGAAAAGCTAACCATGTGAGTGGTGCCTCCTCCCACCACCTACAAACCAGGGAGCCAATACAGCATTTAATAACCAAGCAGTAATGTTAATTAATATTAATATTATAATTAATCAGCTCTATCTTCCTATACAAAGTCCACAGCGATACAGAGGGACCAGCTCTTCTTTTTATGGCTTTCCTTCCTCACTGAGAATAAATCCATAAAGTTACCAAAAAAGTTTACTGAACACATAATCTTCCACTGAATATACTATTTCCCAGACATAAATGAAATACATGAAAACAAATGATTAAATAATGAAGTGATTTATTTTGACTGCTTTAAAGGATTCCTTTTAGACCAGAACTTGGTCTTGTGCGTATGAGGCTTTCATGACTGTGCCTGATTACTTACTGAGACAAGGTTCTCCTCGACAAACGAGGTAAGCATGTGATGGCGAATGGTGGACATGATGTCACTGAAATCTAAGGCTGAAATCATCCCACTCTTCCCCTTGTCCTTCTGAGCAAAGGCCTGCCGGGCATGCTCCAACTGCAGCTCCTACAGGAGGACAGAAAGGAGTTCCATTCAACAGTATGCTTTAACAGATCCCCTGACTAGCAATTTTTCATTTTGGGGTTTACACAAATTCTTTATTTAATGTCAGTGAAGAAAAGCACATTTCAGTCACAATACATAAGACCATGTATTGTGACTGACAGATGTTCCTTCTAATGAACATTTGTTCATTAATAAAGCCTCAACAAGACTTGAAAGAGTTACTATCTTTCACACTAAAAAATCCTTGAGCCTGCAACATGATGTCAGCATGAGTCAGTGTTTTTCTCAGTCATTTCGAGAACCACAGAACCTGTAGTTTGACCCGATGACTACAACAAGCTCTGTGTTCTGTGTGTATGCATTTGTTTCTTTGCGTCCACATCTCCACTGTGTGTGTGTGTGTGTGTGTGTGCTTAATGAAAACCACATCAGGTGTAGCCTGATCCTGTGCTGCGTGCCCTAGAGAGGAGGCAGGTGTTTCCGGAGCAGGGGACTGTGATTTAGCTGGACAGGCCTGCAATCAGACACATGAGCTGGAGGAGAGAGAGTGGAAGGAGGGGGTTGCACCAGGAGTCAGCACTGCTGTCAAAACTGATCAGATACTACCAACCCCTCTGATCTCAATAACTCAACATGCCATCAACTAAAACGGCAGCCATCTCTCTCTCTCTCATCTCTATGAAACACAGCATATCTGATGGACAGAGGGATCACCTGTGCCCTAAATCAGACATTTCAGACAAAGTGGGCTTTTACTTTTAGACTTCTTGAATTCTCAAGTTGTTCTGTTTGTTGCTCTATGAATAAGGTGAGAATTAGAGCGGAGGCTCTACAAAGCCATATGCTTAGTGCACTAACTTTTTGAAAGTGCCTTAAAGCCAACAGAAGAATGAGAGGCAAGGAACTGCACTACACCAGAAGCGTGCTTATTTTTTCCATGTCTGTGTGTGTGGGCATTCCAATAGTAACTGATATGTTAATGGTTTCGTGCTCCCACATGGAGATACCTCAGCCTCCACAAGATGGCAGAGTGAAAACAAACTCCTAGAACCAGGTTAGTGGGGGCTGGAAGGTGGGTGTTTCCCACCTGTAGGAACTGGGTGAACTCCAAGTAGCTGAGGTGCTTTTTGAGGTCCTGGCCGAAGTGCAGGTGGATAAATTCACAGTCCCAGTTAAAAGGGATATGATGGTGCACGGTTGTCTGGCTGTAGATATCCCGTACATTTTCTACAACACAGAAACATATCCAGAATATGAATTTAAAAAATAGTACCACAAAACCTGCCCCAAGCTCTAACCTTAACTGTAAGTTTGTATTGACCTGTGTCAATTTTTTCAATTTTATGTTTCTGAGTACTATTAAATCAGTTTTGGTATTGAGGATGGCATCATTGGTGTTATTTTATTTATTTCACAACAAGTGAACACGTTGTGGGATTTAGGTGTGTAGTTACACACATGATGTAATTAGCCTTATTTCCATATTTAATACATTGGAACTACCCTTTATTCATACTTTGGTACATCATAGGTACACTGGTTCTTACATTGGAATAAGGACACTGTAATCTAAAGCGTTACCAAGATGTATTCATGTGTAATGTACATTTTTCAGTATCTATATATTTATGTCACACTGGCATTAACTATTAAATGTCTTCCAATTACACAAACACCTCACATCATCTTTATGTATAAGGGATAATGTTGATTATTTTTAAATGGACACCTAGTTTATAGATCACCCTTTTTTCCAGCAGACAGCTGTACAAACACATAAATTCAATAGTCATTAAAACCTCGACGAGGCTGTTATCACAGACAGTTAATAGAATTTATGACAAATAAGGGTCTCTCTTTCAATTTCTAACTATCAAGCTCTTGGCGCCTACATACCAAAAGATATATCTCCAGTTCCAGTCTTGTCAAACAACTGAAAAGCAACTAGGAAGAGGGCATCTGGCACACAGAGCACTGATTCAAAGGCCAGGAACTCCTGGAAAGAGATCAGTCTGTTTGGACAAGAAAGAAAGAGCACTATCTGAAAAACAAAGACAGAGCCTTTGACTCTTCATCTATGGAACTCAGTACTAACTATTAATGTAATATATGTACTTATGTTATGTAATACAATATACTGCAATCTAATAGAACAGATACCTAGTCCTATGGGTTTTATTAAGTGGCAGTTATCCAGTAAAAAGTTAAACATTGCTCTCCATCTGGATACTTCTGGGTCTTTCACTCTTTGTAGTTCTTAAAAGAAATTCATTTACATCAGTTTTAGACTTCAACTTGTACATTTGTATAAGCAAAGACATGATGGAGACAGGTAGCCCTAAATCATTTTTCACAGTTTAAGAATAAAATCTAAATTTTCGCTAACATTCAGACAGACATGACACTTATACTGAGAATTTATAACCAGAGAACTACAATTGCTGCTACAGTTCCAATAAGCTTTTAAAGAGTCATACAGCATTGAACCCAGGCATTGAGAGAACCTCAAATGCGCTGAAAAATAATTAGAAAGCACAGACATAAACCATTATTAATCTTCCTTAAACACCATAAGATATTTCTTACACATACTGCAACAAAACATTTTCGAATGCCATATGCTGGTTGCTACTGAAATTACTCCATGTAATATAATATTTAAGTTATTCAAAGCATTCAAATAGTTTTAACAACGTCACTATCCCCTTTCAAAATTTGCTAATATCCTTTGACTATTGTCTAAGTGTGCAACAATAAATCTGGTAAAATATAAAATGGTTTTGAATTTTATTAATGAAATCATTGACATCATTCATAATAGTATTTATTCATTTGTTAACTCTTACCCATCTTTAGTGGTGTCTGCGACCCCAGCAATAAGTTGTACAGTTTTGGGATTGTGGTTGGGTTGAGTGTGGAGCCCCAGATAATTCTGCACAAAGTCTTGAGGAGTCATGTAATGCTCCCCATCCTTATCCACCACACTTGCATGCTGCGGGGGAAAAAAAATGAAATAGATTTAGTCAGCTGCAGTTCAAGTTCAAGCAAATGAGCTACTACTCTACATTGAAGGTCGTTCAACTGTTCAAGGTTGTTTAACTGTTACTTTAAAGCAGTTCATTTACTTTTTGCATTAAGTTAGCAACGTAGGTCATCTGACCAAAGCTACTAGGTACATTTTGAGCATAGTTTTATTATTTCTGTTCTTAATAATTAAAGAAACAGAGCAGGTAGACAAAACCGTTCCACTGATCAGTTTCTTGTTTTCTATGTTAGTTAAAACGTTGATAGTTGAAAAGTTTAAAGTAAAACCTGCAGAAATATGAGTACTTTTTCATCTCCTGAAATAAAAATACATCCTGTGCACTGACAGTATTGGGAAATTAAACGATCTACAGACAAACATTTGTTTACTCTCTCTATAAATGCTTCAGTGAAAGATGGTGTAAAATCAGCAGCAATCTGTCCTTTGTATCACTGTTCTCACAGCTATTATATGACCATTTTATTCCTCATTGCAACAGTAATTGCTCTAAGCTGAAGCTGCTTTTCAACTGTGTTTCTCTCTCTGTGAGAACGTCAATGTCATTGATTTATGGTTCTCTTTCCAAACCCAGTGTACACTTTGTTTGAAATACGTCAATAATTTCACCTTATTCATAGATTCCATTGACAGCTGATGAGTTCACGGTACACAATAAAAAACTTTTAGTTCCATTTTCTCCTCCCATTCAACCAAAAGCTTGCATTCAGTGTCACACTTCAATCACTCAGCTAAAGTTTAAATCAGATTTTGCCTGTTTGTCCTCGGGAGAAAAAGGAGCCCATGCTTCTTACGACCTGCTAGAAGGGCAAAGCATGCCAATAAACTGTTGCTAACATTGCGCACACACACACAAAAAACTAAAATCCTTCAACAAGGAGAACTTGTTGAAAAGATCAAGTAAAACATATGAAGCCCTCATTCTTTATTTTGATTATCATCAAAAGACAGCTACATTTATCCATACTATGACATTCTTCTTCTGCACCTGACTAGATGGGAGGGAGTGTGTGTGTGGGGGGCGGGGTGGGGAGTCAAGGAGTTGGGTTTCAGTTTAGAGTAGCAATAGATGTGGACACATGACCACTGCAAACATGGGACCTAAAAATGGGAGTGCACCAAAACCAAAATATAAAACACTTAATTAACAGTGTGAAAGAGTGATACAAGTACAACGGAGTTTGATTGAATTTTTTTTAATGTTTACGTGAAGTTTTTGGGCTGTACAGTTGGTGCAAGTTAAAGGCCAGGACGTATATTTTCAATTCATATTGATAGTGACAGATGCCCCTTTGACAACTGTCTAAAATACACACACACACACACTCACTCTGCCTGTCCGTCTGTCTCTCCTTCACACGCACACACACACATACAAACACACTCTACAGCTAATGCTTGTGGGGAAAGCATTAATTCCAATCAATTTATTAACAGCTTCACCATATAATTGAGCACAAGTTCAGCCATGGTAAGCCTAAAGTACTTCATCATCAAATCGAGCACGTAGTCAGCACTGAGTGAAATAGTACTCTTGCTTTCAGTGGCTCCTTTACACATTATAGCAGACTTAATTTCTGAGAGCTACTTAATTATTTCATGCAACAAGGGTGGTATTAAAATCATAGCTCCGTCAATTATAGATTTGATCACTGTCGAGCAAGGTTAACTGTGCAGTGATGTGTGGTAAGAGAGCGGACGGCTTTTAAAATGTTGCTAGGTTAAAATGGGAGCCACTCTTTTTGAGAGTCGTCGAAGTGCTTTCAATAACTCGCGATTGACAGTGTAATGTAACATCAGCTGCCACGACTGCTCTACTGTGCCGCCACAGACATCGAAGACGAACAGAGTTTCACTGCCAGCCCAGCCATGGAATCACAAGACATTTAGCGCTCAGGGTCCAAAGACTCTCGAAACTAATCTGTCCTGTAGTTTGCATGCATGTTGACCAATAGCCTTACTGAGACTACAGAAGACTGAAGTAAATGTCAGAGGTTGGGAGGGATCCAGAAAGGGCAGATGCCAGGGAGAAGGAAAGAGACCGAATTAGTCCAAGCATGTATGTGACCTTTCCTGTAATGCCCTGGACCTCAGTCGACTCTGACACACATCCTCTAAGACTAGTTTACACACACAGAAGTATAGATCAGCATGCAATTTTAAAACTGATTTTATTTTTGAATAACAATTCTGTCCAAACATGTATGCCAGGGCTATA
This sequence comes from Olivaichthys viedmensis, assembly GCA_028565825.1. Classification (NCBI taxonomy): domain Eukaryota; kingdom Metazoa; phylum Chordata; class Actinopteri; order Siluriformes; family Diplomystidae; genus Olivaichthys; species Olivaichthys viedmensis. The sequence continues at coordinate 12,327,531 of JAOUQW010000046.1, read as the reverse complement.
ATTAGTAAAAATGGATTTGTGTATAGTTGTTGCTCTCTGTGTTCCTTCTACAACTCTCGCACTTGGTCTCTGGTTATTTAGTGAAAACTTCTATCACTGTCCACTGCAATTAAAAACTATATGCCTGAATTGTATTCTGTCACACTTTTTATGTCACTTTGGATAAAAACATTTGCCGAATAAATAAATGCAATTATAGGAACTATGCACCTAAGGATACACCGATACTGGTCTGAAACATTGGATTGGTAATAGATCGAATTTGACATTTTCCACTAAAGTATTTTATGCCGTGAACGTGTGAGGTATTGTTTGACACGACACAGATTATGCACATGTGCACAGGAGACAAGTTGCCTTAAAGCTGGTCAACATCATGCCTGTGATGTTCCACATAACTCACCGACAGAAGCTTGCAGAGAGTCGCTCGGTTACTTAGAGAATATCAGTATTGGAGCAGTATCAGATATCAACCAATACTCAGAGCTCTGATATGTTATCGTATATTGTTATCGTATTAACAAAGGAAAAATAGGATCGTGGCATCCCTAATTCTGACAAGCACAACTGGTAGACCAAGTAACATCAACTGTTGACGTAGATTCCTTTAATAATCTTGCAGCAGTTGATTTGTCAGGAATGATATGAAGGGCTCCTCAGCTGAGCACGCAGTTTGTACATATAACAAAGTGTCATGGGATGACCACTCTTAGCTGAAAACTGTGCAGCTCATGCACACGCACCTTAATTTGTGCTTAAAACATACAAGCTGGAATATACTGTCTTGTGGCTTCTCAACCCAGAATAAAAAGTCATGAGAGAAAGACTCCTACCTTCAGGAATATTTCTTTCAGTTCATTAGGGTTGGCTCGTTTAGTGGACTGCACCTGCAAACACATTTATGCATTTAAGACTTTACCGCTTTTGCGTACCTTTGTGTTCTGCATTATCATGTAGTCATATTTGACAATAACAAGTTTTATATTTCCCCAGATTGGGCACAACATTAGATAAGTATAGATGTCACAATATTACCTAGTGGAGTACATTAGCCCATACCACAAAAATAACCCAAAAAGCGGAGCGGTGCAGTAGCCAGTGAACTAGCCCATTTATTACTGTAGAAGTGCATGACAACTTTATGTAGCCTGAAAATCATGTTAACAGAATTCCAAATATGATTAACATTTTTTTAATTTATTTTTTTAAACGTCTTCCGCCATGCAGCAAATTAATATTCTCAATGGAAACGCTGAACGTTAAAAGACGACACGAACGACTGAAAACGATTAGAAGTACCGTTTTGCAAGTAGTGTTAGTTAACAGCACAAAGCACAGACTTTAACAGCGCAAAGCACAAAGCACAGACTTTAACAGGACAAAGCACAGACTTTAACAGGACAAAGCACAGACTTTAACAGCACAGACTTTAACAGGACAAAGCACAGACTTTAACAGCACAAAGCACAGACTTTAACAGCACAGAGCACAGACATTAACAGCACAGACTTTAACAGGACAAAGCACAGACTTTAACAGTACAAAGCACAGACTTTAACAGCACAGACTTTAACAGCACAAAGCACAGACTTTAACAGTACAAAACACAGACTTTAACAGCACAGACATTAACAGCACAAAGCACAGACATTAACAGCACAGACATTAACAGCACAGACTTTAACAGCACAGACTTTAACAGCACAGACATTAACAGCACAGACTTTAACAGCACAAAGCACAGCCGTCTCTTCTTCAGGACTGTATATACCCGGTCTATGTTCAGGACAGTATGCAGAGGCTTTAAAACAGAGGTACTCGCAGAGACAAAGAGAGTCACTTTTCATTCGGCGTATAGGTAGAATATCATAAACTCACAAATATTGCGAATAAGGCTTACGGTTAGTATTTTCGACAAGCATAAACATTGACAGAGTCACCTTGACCGCCATGCTGGGTGTGACGTCACCTTTCTTCGCGCGCGCACGCACGCGTCTCGGAGAGCACACCTCCGGCTGTGTGGTGAAGAGGCACCGCGTAGCCTGCTGTTTTCACGAACTATTTAGTAGGATAGTGCGTAGCTCTCATCTTGTCTTGTGGCCGGCAATAAAGCAATGCAGCGTTTCGGGGTGGTGAGAGAATTGGGCTTACATGAGAGAATATGAGAGAATTGGGCTTACATGCGCAGTGTTGGCAGCTACAGCCAAAGTGTGAGGCTGGGCAGCTGGCTGGGTTTGGTCTACCCTCAACTGCCAAAAGGGTCCAATCTGTACACTCTTTAAGAAAAAGAAAAAAGGGTTCCTCAAGGGTTCTTTGGATTTTTAACGGTTCTAGCTTTCTAAAAGGGTTCTGACTTTGAACCTTTTCTGAAAGGAAATTCCTCTGTAGGTTTCCCGCAGAGTGACAAACCAACAAACCCTTTTAGAATAGAATAGAATAGAATGCTCATTTATTGTCACATGTACAAGTACAGTACAGTGAAATTGATTCTTCATATCCCAGCATGTTGGTAAGCTGGGGTCAGA
>JAOUQW010000046.1:12272795-12291383 GCA_028565825.1 Olivaichthys viedmensis | reverse complement strand
GGCAAAAACCTCCATCTACCCCACAGCAGTTAACATCTAAATGACCAATGAACAGCTGACAAATCACACCGTGAATTATGGATTTATAGTGTATGATTAATGATGAGAAAAAGTGTTTTTTCATGTTCCTGAAAAATTGGAATTTTGGAGATACATGTTTTTTATTGGACAGTGATAATATGTATATTTATACCATGCTACAAGTGGAGGACTGCTGTCAGTTCAGAGATGATTCAGGTTTAGGTAATGTTATCAATCCTCTGTGATTATGCATAAAACTGAAAGCACAGTTAGGAATTAATAAATATCAAATATAGATTTTTTATTTTTTATTTTTTCTACGAATAGTAGGTATAAATTAACTTTGAGTACCATGCACAACTAGGTGATTGTATTGTCCAAGTGGTTCCCTGTTTAATAAAAATGCCCTCATCACTTAAGACAAAAAATATATTATTAGAGAGAATAAAGATGAAAGTGCAGTTTTCACATTGGCTTAATGAAAGTAGAGTCTGTATGTAGACTTCACTGTTAAGTGATCATGAACTTAAGTCATTTATTTCACATGGCTTATTAAGCCAAATCCATTTATGCCATAATCACTTTCTGTGCACCCGCCTAATTTTACAGCTGATTGCGTGTGGTATTGTTTCCCTAATGATGGTTCTGCCTTTCAATTTAAAACCTCTTACCCATTGCACTGCCACTTATGCAGATCATGCTGGTGAATAACCATCCGCTGCCACTTTTGCCTTTCTGCAGTTAAAAAAATTTAAGCACTGTGTTTTTTTCATTTGTCCCTCACCTTTAGGTAATAAGTAAAGCTCTTGACCATCTTAAGACATCACTTGTATCCATTCTGCTATTGCGGATTGCAGATCTCTGGCTACTGCAGGCTGAACTTTGCTGTCTGTTCCAAGGTTGCTTGTGTAAACTGGACTTGAGAGTTAACAATCCTGAGTTAATTTTTATTTTTTGCCTTTACAATAATTGTTGAGAATTACATAAGGGCATCTGCCGTGGTAGCATTCGTAATCCATGCAGATTTCCTGATCAAATTCATAGTGGTGGCTCTTTGCTGGTATAGATGAAAGCTTTTTAAATTAGTCAGTGTCTTTCTATTTCCTTTATCAGCAGAATGAGATGTGTAAAGGCTGGGCTGAACTGAACAGGTTGAATAGTATGCGGTCTGTCTGCGCTGGACCTTTGCTTTGGGTTTTGTGCACTCAAAGAATCTTAACTCTACACACCTGTACTTTTAGACAGCTTTTTTTACACGGAAATATTGTAAAACAGGTGAGAGTGAGCGATGGAAAATAACCATGTTTTGTGGAGGACTCATTCAGAGGGCTGCGTAAACTGTAATATTGCTGGTCATCTATTGTAGGGTTCTCGCCTACTACAATCATTCTGACAGTGGCGCTTCTGAGATTGAGGGAAGAGGGGGTGCGTAGTGAGGCATAACTGGACCTGCTCAATACTTATCAGAGACTGGCCTCAGGGCCTTTCCTTTTTCTTCTTGAAAAAAACAGTGGTCTCTCCCATCTGTCCATCATGTAAAGTCTGAACTTTGTAGAGATGCAGGAGGTTAAGTTACAAAGGCTTCTGTCTATTTATCTCTTTTCTGACTGGCAGGAACTTGGTCGGAGATTTAGCCTCTGTTCCAGTGTCATGGTGGGGCCGACTGTAAATGATCCTCTTATCTTCAATGTAATTATGCATTCTGAATATTTGCCACTCTATATTAAGATGCACACAACCAGTATCTTATGATACCTTTTCCTCCTTTCTCTGTAGCTTGACAGATTTAGTTTGACTGTTGGATACCTTTGCTTTGAATGAAGTCATACTCTTATTTTGATTTCAAATTCACAGTTTTGGCACGATTATTTTATGTTTGGAAGATTTTATACATGTAGTTTGTATGTGTTACATATGGGTTATGTTGTGGTTTGGCACTGTGAGCATTGGTGTAGTGTATGTATGAGTGAGTACCTTGATTAGGTTTCTTTACTGTTGTAGAAGAATCTACTGTACCACTGCCAGACAGGAACAGCTTTGCCTCTCATCTCTGTCTGGATGAATGACTGGAAGCTTTAAGTTCAAATCTCTGGTTTCACTCGTCAAACGTGGCAATCCTCTGCCTCTCGTTACCTGCTGGCGCCTCCATAGCCCTGCCCTGAGACAGAGGCACCACTTGGAACACGTCCCAACCGCACTTCGGAAAGCCACGAACTCGATACAGCTCCCCTGAAATCTCTGCGTCTTAGTTAGAGAATTCCCAGGAGGGGGAGAGACACAGCATGGCCGTGCCCGCCCCACGCTGCTCCTGATCGGATTCCCACAGCATTGTCCACTCTGCTCTATCACATAGCTGATCCTCCTCATGCTCACTTAACCAGACCTTTCCTTTTCACTCTTAATAGAGGTCTCCTTTAGATACCGTTTGACGCGCTGACAAGCCGAACCTAAACACCGTTAAAAAGAAACCACGTTTGACATCTTTTAATTGGGGTGCCAGCAGAAGACTGATTCAGGAGTTCAGGGGGGAGGAATGGGTGAGATCAGGTGGAGCGATAGGGTGGCCTGGTAAACTTGAGCTGGGACGCATGGAGAAAGTGAATGTGTTGACAGTAGAGAAGCACATCTCTGGGGACTGGTGGTTATGCTTCACAGCGTGTAAACACACATTTTACTTTGCTTAATCCAGGTGTTTTACCCTGCGTAAAATAACTGTTGAGATATGAACACCTTGCAAGTGGTAATTGCCAGTGTACCTGAGGCAGTCTAAGATGATCATTTATAGCAGGTTTCTACTGCTCTTTACTTCTGTCATGTGTAGTAATTTTGCCCATTGTGTATTACTTAATGTTAGTTGAAGTAATCAAACTTTGACATTATTCAAATATTTTCACCAAGGAACAAACATGATGGCTAATAAACTGATGAAGGTTCAACATCCAAAACATTTTGCGTTGTTCCATTCCACCTGAGACCCATTAACCCATTTTTGCCCAAAGACTTGAATTGGCCACAGAATTGTTCTGTTTGACAAATATAGCTTGCATTTGGTGTCAGGCCATTTTTTGCCACTGGCTATCCATCCAACATATTACATTTTTCTTAGTGCTCATGTTTCATACTTCGAAAACTAATTTAAATATATTAAATTAGTAAGTTGAAATTTAGGAGGGAACGTTTCAAAAACAACTTCAGCTCACATAACATCCACAAATTACCCATATACCAATGTAGTCTGACAAAGACTGAAAAATGGTACAATTAGAAAATTGACTCGGTAGCCAACAGTTTGACTGATTTTGTTTCCACATTTGTGCTCAGTTGAGCTATAGGAACGGCTCTAAAATACCAGCATAAATGGGTTGAAATAAATAAATGCTAATATAGGAGAGCCTGTTCCGTCATGTTCATACCTTACTGTACAATTCAAGCATTTGATATCCTTACTTATTTAGTGTTTATTACTGACCCTGTAATGAAATCATCTACATTTAATGTATACATTTTAACAGGTCACAAATAATACTAATGTAACAATTTTGAAAACATAGGAAAATCAAAGTAGTACATCAAATGTGTTTTGATGCAATTTTGTGTTGTAAAGTACCGTGGTTTAACTTTTTCAGCAACAAAAGAAACCTAACAAAATTCCACACAAAAGCTAGTGCATTTAGTGCTTGTAATATTTAACCCCTTAGACTCTTTGCTTATTATTTAGTTATTTGGCTTATTCTGTTATTTATCTTAGTTATCTTATGTATGTGTATGTGTGTGTATATATATATATATATATATATACATGTATATATTATTCAGTAACTACAGTGAAACTAATATGAAAGGAAGGTAGTTTCGAAAGGTAGGACTGTTCTGGGAGTCTAAGGGATTCATTTAATGGACTAAACTTCAGCTTGCGTTTTCCTCCTAACTTAAGGTTGTTTGATTAAACTAACAGTCGAACATGATTTGCAATTTCAGTTGGGCAACAATAAAATGTTTTTCAGTAGATTCACCTAGTTTGTGTACTGTAAAAGCCACTTGTTCACTCTGCATCTGGTTGTACTGATTGATGCTGATGGAACACTTCCACTGCTGTGCTTGTTGTTTTTTGTCAGATGTGAAGTATGTATGTAGCGCTGAAAATACAAACATCCTGAATTGTGGCTCGATTTGGGTGAGGTTGCTAACTCTGAAGAAAACTATATTTGTGTTCTGTAGTTTTATGACATATATTTAAACTTTGTCATCCAATAAGCTTGTTTGTTGCACCATTTTAGGGACAACTACTAATAGCCATATGTTTTTAGCCTGAATTATATATCTGCCTGTGAAAGATTTGAGCTCTGCCTTCTATTTAACAGGTGTGTGTTATTCCTTTTCTTATTTCAGACATGATTAAGATGTAGTGGTCCGTGGTAGTAGTTTAAGATTGTTAAGCTAGAGAGGGGTCTGTCTTTCTTTATGTATTCATTTTGGCTAACACTATCACTTTATAAAAAGGCAAGCCAACTTATTTACCTTTTAAACTCCGTTCTCTTCACTGTGTTAATATGATAATCTGTAAAACGGCAAACTTATTTGCCTATAGTCTATAGCACAGAAAGAAGACCTTAATCTTCTCCATCTAGGGCTGGAACATGCAGTGGTCTGGTGCAGTGCAATTAACCCAGCTGCATCAGACTGATGAATCATGGGGTGGCAGTGGGGTAAAGAGAAGAAACAACAAGGTCAAACCAAAAATTTGTCGTGGTAGGAAGAGATTGATTGGGAAGATAGGAGGGACAGTCCTCTAGCCAGAGATGGTATCTCTGCAGACAGACAGGAAGTCTGTGTGATGTTGTCAGGTGAAGGATCTCTACCGGCCTTCCCTCTGCTTATTTAGGCCACACATCAGATTCATCTAGCATTAGTGCTAATCCTTAATTTGAAGTGCTCGGCCATAGGGCCATATGGTAATGCTGCATTATGTCATGATCAACTTGGTCACATATGCAGATGTCATTAACATACAGTTAAAATCTTCAATAATATGCCAATAACACATATTGTAAATATGTGGCAAGATGTTGGATTTGGAATCTAATAGATATAGCTGAAACCTATACTACATAATGAAACCTGTTGAGTTAAAAACAGACATTGCAAACAGTGAATCACTTTGCAGTTATGTTTTGTTACGATTTGTTAGTTATGCAGAGTAAGCAGCCATTACAAGTAAAAAAAAACAACAGAATGAGAAATAGGACACATTCAGGTTTTTATTATTATTTATTATTTTTATTTTTTTACTTGACACAGACTCAGAGAGGCTTTGGTAATATGTGAACTGACCTCAGAAAAATGTTAGTTTGCTGGTTTGGAGAGAAGCCCAGCATCAGATGCACTGCACTAATCTCTTCCATGTGGCCCTGATGAGGGTTATGAGTGTATGACGTCATGACGTTCTTTAGTCCAGTTTGCCTCTGTTTAGCTCTGCCATACCAGTATTTTTTTTAATTTAATTTAATCATTGCTGGTTTGTGTAGTAAATGAATTGTGATATTGATGGTGATTCAAATAATATCAAAAGTATCAAATGTGTGGGTAACAGTGGGTGATGTACCTTATAGTGAGGCTTTGGTGTCATACCAGACGCCAAAAGCCAGATCTTGAATAAAGCAAAAAACTTTACAAGTGTTTTTGCATGAGTATTTCTTCAGGTAGTGGTCCCCCTCTCCATGATCTATATAGGCTACTCTCTAATGCTCTTTATTTTAGCAGTTTCTTCAAATACCACAGGAGGGGCCCAGCAGATCATGACCTGATTTAAATATGTCTGGCCAAAATCTGATCCGCTACGCAGTTTAATACCAGATGTAAATGGGGTTTCAATATACAGTAAATGGTTTGAGGTTAGTAAGTAAATAAGAATGTTGCTTTTGCAGAACGGAGACAGAGTGACATTTCCCAGATGCAGGGAGCTAATTAGTCGAGAGTATTCCCTTGATACTGAGTGTGTGAGAACCCAGTTGTGTGTGTGAGACAGGGAAACTAACCACTAGTGCACCACACTGCTCCAACCTTTTGGACCTGCCTTGGAGTGGGGCTCCAGTGTTTATAAAACCTAATAGTGTTATTCCAGAGAGAGAAAAAGAGGAAGAAGAGAGGGTCTGTCCTTTTATGATAGACAGATTGAAAACTACAATGTGATTGATGTGTGTTAGTGTGTATGAGTTTCATCACTGCCCAGAAATTTCTTTATTGACATACACAGGGTTGTTTATCTTTATCCCCCTTTTTTTTTTTTTTGGTGCATGTGGGCACTTCTGATGGAAGGCCATGTGAATATCCTCAGTCTCTGTCCTGGCAGGAACTCTTCAACCTGTTTCTAGGCCTATCACAGTGTGGCTCTCTGTTATCTTTCTCTTGCTACAGTCAGTGTATTATAGCAGTTATCCATGTTTCTGGTGCTCTGTACTGTAATTAAGGGCCCATTCTCCTCTAGACGTACACACATCTCTTCATCTCGGTCTCCATCTCTCCTTTCCTCTCTCCCAGTCTCCACCCCTCTGCAGGGGTTTTGTGTGGGCTGCTAATTCTGCACCATGAACACGGTTGCAGTTACTGATGTGGTTATTTGTGGGGTTCTTTGTAACTCAAGAGTTACTGTTTAGGTTTTTAGTTTTCTTTCTGCTTAGGCTAGTTGGTAGTTCCTCTGTAGTTTTCGTTCTTTTAAGAAATTATGTGGAAGTCTAAGGGCAGTTGTTCAATTTTGTCAATAAACGTTTGTATTGCGAAACGTATTTTTGCAGACTGTTCATGAATTCTTCCGTCAAATGTATTTGTAAATTAAGCTCTAAATCTGTATAATTCGTCCTTTCTGGGCTGGGATTACTTTTTCAGAGGGAAGAATTTGTGGTTATGCGTTACCAATGTAGTTTTGTGGGTCTGATTGCGCATGGTTATCACAAAACCTGTATTACTTTTTACTGTATTGCTTAAGTGTTAGGAAGTTGACATAAAACTACAAAAGTAAAGCTTTAGTGAGGTATTCTCTTATGTCTGTCTCATCTTAAGACATTTATTGATAGAATGTAATGTAGTTTTGATTATATAGTTATTATAGCATTATATAGTTGCATATTTAAAATGTGTCAAAGTTCTTGCCCGTGGTGAAGTGGATGCAGTGGATAGACGTTAGGTTGAAAAATGCTGGATTTTTTTTTTTTTTTTTTTTATGTCACAATGCTGTCGGTTGCATTTCATTGGCTTACTCGTACTGCAAATCTCAATACCGTGCTGTTGTAAAATAGCATCCATTATTATTTTCTCAAAAGTAGCACAAGGTTAATTGGACATGAATTACTTTAAACACTCTCTAATAGGAAGCAACCCAAAATAAGGCTTTTCCCCAGCCTGTGTGCCAGCCTGGTATTCATGTCATCGTTCAAGCCCTTGGTACTGCTATTTAATTCTCATAAAAATATTTCTAATAAAATTTTAGTCAATGTACATCTTGTAAGTAACCTTTTTAGCTTTTTTTTTTTTTTTTTTTAATCCCACTAATGACTGTTACTATTAATTCATTAAATATCTTCCTGTCATTAAAATCCAGAATAACAGCAGAGAAGCTGAGATGGACAAAAATCAGATGCATCGTAGGTGAACAGTTAAAAGCAGGACTTGCAAAATGACCACATAAGTACAAATATAATCAGCGCAAAAGAGCAAATCTCTGTGGGAACAAGGTTTCCTAGCAACAGCCAAGTCAGCTTACACCATTAGAACACCAGTTCATACGCCAATCCACTGCATTAGTGCAGGTTTACCATATTAACTCAGACACTTGCTATATTATGTTTTTGGCTCACATTTTTGTTTACATAGGAAAACCTGCAATTATTGAATCAGGAAATATAAACCGCTCTTTAACCCCTTAAACTCCCAGAACCCATCAGTGGGTCCAGACTTACATTCCTCACTCTTTTAACTACATACCTTTATTATTAGTTTTACTGTAGCTACTGAATAATATGCTTTAAGATGAATAACTGAATAATAAACTGAGAGTTTAAGGGGTTAAAATGAAAGTGGAACTGTTTGTATATCAGTAGCACCTTGTCCAAAAACCTGGTTTGTAAAATTTATCACAAGTTGTTGTTTGAGTGGGGTGTAAATCTCTGGCCTGATCTGTTTAAAACAAGGCGGACACGGCATAGGAAGTGATCTGTACTCCCGTCTTCCGTACCCTGCAGCCTGCCATGACTATGAAAGTAGTTCTCTCTCTCACACACACACACACACACACACACACACACACACACACACACACGCATACACACACACGCGCATTCCCTTGCTGGGTCTGTGCGCTGGCTCTTGTCCAGACATCAGCGCTGTGATGGGAGGTCAGGGAAGGGCAGGAGTGACCTGGTTTCTGCATGCTGAATGTTGTTATTATTAGAGTGTTGTGCCCCCTGGCCAAGCTGTCGTCTCCGTGAGAGGAGGAAGCACAGAGGGCCTTTGGATTCTGGTGCTGGCCAACAGCTGTGCAGCTTAAAAGATCTGGGAGGCCTCCACCACATAGCACTTCCAGGATGGAGCTCGACCCTCTACACCAATCTGAGCGTCATTTTCAGGGCCTATTTCTCAGAGCCTGATAACCCTTGGACATCAACTTGAATGCATTCTTCTCCAAAGGTCGGTTTTGATTGACCTTGTTTTTGGATCAGTTCAGGATTACGTATTGATTCTGAATGACAGACTCTATCTATTCTTACTATCTACTTTCATATATTAAGAGGTGTGTTTTGATCATGTAAAACCCCTAAACCCATATAACTCGCCAATCAAAATCTTTATCCCACTTGCAGAATTTCACTGAACTTGTTTTTTTTTTTATACAACGGAAGCCACCATAATCATGCTATCTCAGATCACTCTGTCTCAGATGGGGTGGGGTGGTGTGGGGGGTTGAAGGGAGGCCCTTCACCATTGTGTAAATAGGTCTGGAAATTGCGCATGCCCTTTGACTGAAGCTGTAATTGCGTGCTTCTTGGAGTATTTTGCTTGGCAAAAGGGGAGGTTAACCCCTGAAGTCTGCAGGCTTACTGAAACCGCTCCAGGTCTCCTCAAAACCCCTGAAAGCTCTTCTTGTTCTCCCGTGCTGTGCAGTGAAACAGTTCAGGCTGTTCCTTATTCTCCGACAGTTTAGCCAACGACTTGTTTCTTGATTTTGTGTTTAGCTGAATGAGAGTGGATGTCCTCACATGAAGCACCAAGTTCAACCCTGCACTGTGGAGATATAATTGAACCATGTGAAAAGAGACTCCCATAAGGCTTTGCGTTCAGTCTGCTGGGGTCAAGACTGCCTTTCCCATTACTGTGTGAGCGAGAGAACAATGCTCTTAGCGTACAAAAGGGGCAAAGCAAAAACGTCGCTCCTCATGCACTACTAAAGCTTTCTTAGCTGACCTGAACCTTTTATCTTTGGCTGAAGTGCTTTCCTGATCACATCCTCTCTTTTCCTCTGTTCTGCATGGAACTGGGTGTTCTTTGGCATTTGGGGTTGCCATTTTATATGCAAAATTATAGCTTATGTTATGTGATGATTTTTTATTTATTTTTTACCATATGATCTCATGTTTCATTTAAAGTAATACAGGCATCTAAAAAACAATGTTTAACTATTTAAGATTTTTCCACCAAGAATTTCAAGAGATATTTCAATTCAGAAATGTCCTTATAATGCATAATAATAAAAAACATTGTCCATTTGCAATTAACAATAACAGCCTTAACACTCACATTCTTGTTTTTTTTTCATGCAGGCTAACGCTAGTTTATGTCTACATGCAGAATGATGAGTATTATTTCTGGGGCCAGGTGGCAATCATGTAAGCATGGAACAGTTTGGAGGTGCAGAGGGGAGGTTCTGTGCTCTCCTATCCTTGATGATGTAACCTTATTAAATAGCCGGTAAAGATTATGCTTATTCTGGATCAGCAATATTGAGTTATTCCCATATTTTTATCTCCTACTGTTCCCATGGGTCAACAAACCACTCAACAAAACTTTGCTCTCCCTCTCCTCCCTATTCACTGGTTAATTCAACACCTAATGGCCTGTGAAGATGATGCTTATTCTGGAGTCATAGAATCAAGGTTGGAAAAATAATAAGGACAATGTCTGAGTTTCTTCTGTCCTATTCCCAGGTTATACACTCAGATTGTTCATGAAGACTAGCAAACGACTCACTAACTTGAGCACTGGTAAAGGTTTGAAGGCAGTCTGTCGTCTTTTTTTGTAGTGTTTTTCTCTTTAGAAACTGCAAAATACAAACACTATCCAATATTTTCCTCGCTTGCAGGATGGTAGACTAAACATGTAAGCATGGGATTAATTAATGCCTTATGTGGAATATCTGGTTTGTCCATGAGTCACAGTAACATCATGTGTTACTACATTTGTAGTACTAATACCACACTCATCGTCTCTTCTATTGACTGTGCAAGTGAAATGAAGATGATGAAATGAAACGTATTTTGGAGCATCACTGGATCCCAGCTACCAGCTATTTAGGACCTTTAAAACAGACACTCTGGAACGGCATCAGCATCAACAAAGATCCAAACTGCCTCTGCCTGTTTACTCCGTTACCATCTGGCATACGTACAGGACCATACACACCTGCACAGTCAGGTTCAGAAACAGCTTCTTCCCCAGAGTTGTGACCCAGTTGAACTTTGTTTCCCACCACCAACACTGCATCTCACCACTAACTACCCCACCAGCCCCCACTGTCAGTGCTTGCACTTGGACCCAACCCTCTCATCACCCCCAACCATGATTGCACCATGACCTCAACCCGAGCACCACATCCCCAATGCTGCTTTGACCAGCTTTGTCCCCACCCCCACTTTGCACTTCTAGAACCGTACTTCCATACACCATGACGTTGGGGATGGAACTTACCTGATCTCCCTTCTGTTCAGCATGTTAAAGTGGAACTTGTGAGATAGATAGCACAATACTATATATGCCCCATACCTAATGGCTTAAAACAATCACAGATATTTATCACAATTATTCAGCCAGTTTAGGAAAAAAATGTTTTACTACACTTTATCATTTTAAATAAACAAAAAACAGATTTTTCTTTCTCACATTATAGCCCTACATTCCAAGCTTATATTACTTCACATGTATACATCCTTGAGTAAAAATAAGACTGGTGCTTTAACGCTGACGTTAATTAAGTAGATCTTGGAAATGCTAAATGCAAACACAATTGGACTCAAAATATACAACAAAATAGACAGTTTCTAAACAGTATCTAAATTTAGCTAAGCTCACCAATATCGCAGTCTTTTGTTTCATTAATTGAGAAAGCCAAAAACACTGAGAGGAAGTGCAACAATCTCTATCCACTTATGACAGAGAGAGAGATAGGGAATACTTTTCTACATAACTCCTTCTTACCTCTGTCTCTTAGACTGATAACACAATTTTTGTGTTTGTATATGTTTGTTACTCACTCTTATTGTCACTTATACATGAATAATAAAAGAAACTGAACTGTAGAAAAAAAGATCTGTGTCAGCTCTAAGTGCTACTTAGGGGGTGCATATATGTAGTCCCAATATTTCTCTCTACCATATGCACAGCTATGTAATCATGACTCCAGTCTTAAGCTTATCTGAGCAGTGGCGTTTCCTTCTCTCTTTCAATTCGGAGTGTATTTCTGAAGAGAGAGAAAGGAAGGGATATGTAAATAGTGGAATGCTAATGAACTGGCCTCGTTTTAATTAATTTATTGAGGGGTGAACAATGTTGCAGAGAATTTTAAGGCCTTGCTGTACAGGAAATACACATCCGGTGGTTTAAATAAATGCACACTTTTGTGCAGGTTGCTCTTGTGACTGATCTTTGTATGTGGCTAATCAGTGAAGACACAAATGGGGGGCACTAGTGAACTGCCTTGTCGACTAGACAGGGGAATTCTGTGCCCCTGATCTGAAAGCACCTCTCATCATCGATTCTGTAGGCTGCCTGATGTGGGTAAAGACCACTAGAGATCTGAGAAGTGGCATCCCTCTGGGCGAGTGTGTGAATGTATTAAGAGAGACTTCCTCCCTGTATGAGTGCACTATAGCTAGTGGGAAGTGAGAGATCCTGCTGTTACCTGTCTGTGTGTGTGTATGAGAGAGAGAGAGAGAGAGAGAGAGCGAGAGAGAGAGAGAGATGGTGCATCTGCTTAGAGATGTGTGAATATGAGGGCACTGTTAGAAAGTCTTCTGATAGCTTTTTGAGAATATGGCTGTGTATTCAGGAATCCTGCTGTGGAGAATTCTGTGCAGTGCTTCTCAGGTGTTGAGGATGTGGAGAGTAAAGAGTTAAGCGTAAGATTGTGTTGTTGGTAGGGCAGTCTGGGCCCCTCAGGGCTTCTCTCTGGACCTGATTGCGCTGTGAGATCACAGACCCCCCAACCTTCCTGCTGTCACACAATTCACATGCACACAAACCATACACATCCCCACAGTGATTATTGCTGCAGCGATGCTGGGGCCTGGGCTGGTGCTTTAGGCTTTCGCAGGTGTGTGTGTGTGTATCGAAGGCTGATCAAGTAGGTCTAAGGCTGAATAATGGTTTGATATGAATTCCACAAAAAAGGAAAATGAAATTTGATAAAGGATTCCAGTCAAGTTGGTCTTGACTCATACCAGCTACCTTGAGTTTCAGTATTACATACAATTTTGCCAAATTAAATAGAGATGGGTTGCATGCACTATAAATAAAATGTGACATTACTTATTGCATTAACTTTACTTTGTCTTCGGCCATTACAAATGACTGATTTTTATCGGAAATATTTTTCTGCTGTGTAGTATTCTCTTGCACTAGTCCGATATGTCCTAGTCCTATTTTTTTTTTCTTTTTAATTAAGCTATTAGTTATTCCTTCCAATCTGCACAAATTTTACATTTTTATTTTATTTTCTGTGAATGTTTTGATTCGATTTCCAGGCCATTTGTCAACTACTGGATGATGTATGTAAAAAGTTAAAAGCCATGTGCTGCCAAACAAGGTTTTCTTTTCATTCTTTTAATGGAAATATTTAATGGGGGAAACAGCTGGGAGAGTTACAGTCTCTGTGGGATGCTATTCATAAAAATGAAAATGAAATTTTACAATGAAAACAGTGAACATTAACTGTGAGATGGAAAAGCTGAATTGTGCTAGTGTGCTCAGTATTCTGGGTGGGAGCTTTAGTAGTGGGTGGCTCCAGTCAGTTATATCAGCTTTCTACGCATTATAGCCTGTCAACAACTGCACTGCTACACCGTATCCGTATGCTAACAGGGGCTAGTCACTGCCTCCAACATACGGAAGCAAAATGACCAAGAGGTACTCCAAATTAAAAGAAAGTCTCTAGGAAGTTGTAGATATAGCTGACAGTTGCACACTAAGTTGATGGCTAGTGTGGGTCACATTGTTTCGAATTTTGCTACTTATTAGAGCACTGTAGATGGCCCATACTAAAATAGTTGTAGTCAACACACTTATGGTGTGTCTTTAATGTACTTGTAGACTTAGTATGCTTTTGACCATGTGTGGTGGATTTGTAGGGCTGAGTAGGCGTTGGTGGTCTGTGTGTCCCCAGGGCAGAAGCTTGTTCCTTGGGTAAGACTGGAAGATAGACAGGCCAGCGGCCTCTGAGCCTGAAAGTCTCAGCTCACTAAATGAGGGCATTGTGAGCGTCGACCTGGTCTCATCTTCATGTACAATCTCCTTTTCTATCCACTCTCAGCACATTACAGACCCAGACTATGTGACGACAACCATTGTGTTTATTGCAGGGAGACAGACAGACACACACACTGTTTGAAAAAGACTGGAATCAGATTTTGGTGCCACAGAGGAATTGCTAGGCAGTATCAGAATAACTTGAGAAATTGCCCATTTCTCTGCTTTTTCCAGTATTTCAGCTAAAGGTGATCTCAGTGTAACTTCTTTCCTCAAATGTTTGGACGGTCCATTTCTTTAAACTGTACATTAATGTATATCAATTGTTCATAATAATATATAGTATATAATGATCTACTCATGAACAGAACTATATTATGCAGTGCTTTTCTAGGTGATATGTCATACTCAGAGGCTGGATGGAAAGTAAAGTGTCATTGTAAAGTCTCATGCTTTCAAAATTATACTTAAATGTCCAGTTAAATGTATAGTGGTTATTCATAGGAGCTCTTAACATGGATAGCATTCAGAGGAGCACATTCTCAGAAGCCACAGCGGAAAGATTCCACATGTGTTGCCGAGTCCATTTGCTCGAATGGGAGGATAATTGTCCGAACGGCCATTTGAATCTGAGTGTATCAGTATATTTCTTACATGTAGAGCATGAACACATAACACCCCCGAACTTTGCTTAAATTATCATTATGACACTTTTTACAGATATTTGTGCTTAAACCCCTGTAAAGTTTGGTAATAAGAGGTCTAGAGTTTTAAGATGGATCTTGGATTTATTCCACACTCTTTCTGCTGTCGTCTTTATTTTTCTCTTTCTATCTCTCTGCAGTTTGGCATGACAACAGATGAAACAGACAGCATTGTTCTGTATTCAAGCAATCAGACACATTACCCATCAGCCCCTTCTGCACCGCTTTGGCTTTCCACAATCAATCTCGCCCTGGCCAAACAATGTCATGTCACCGTACACCTGACAGGTATTCAGGGTTGCTGCTACCCTAAGCCTGGCTTTGGGAATCCCCTCTCTGCCTGATTAACACCCTATTCAGTGCAGTCAAAGCAGCATGGAGAAAACTCCGGGTGCTATGGCTAGGATCGGCCAAGTTTTGGCCTCGGTTCTGCTGAGGTGAGGTGCAGAAGAGATACACTGCACTCTGTGTTTGGCTGAGCTACAAAAAAGCCCAAGTGGAGATGAGACCAAAAAGTGAAAAATAATATTAACACACTTTTGACTGGTTTCCGGTCAAGTTTGACACCATTCCACTGTAGATGTAAATGTACATGATTTTGAGATGGAATTCTGGAAGTTCAGTAATAATCGACTCTTTGTGTTAATGTTTTAGAAAGGTTTTTTATTTGCATCAGCACTGCTTATTTTTACTCCATGGCTTCTGGTAAATGAAGAGATCTGCAGATTAACTCTCGTCCCGAAGGACAATTAAAGAGAAATTAGCCCAAATTGCCACTAATTTTATGTTGTCTGCTATTTTTTCTTGTGTGTTTATCTTTAGCAAGCTTTTTCAGAGACGCCCTCTTTTTAAATTGCTACCAATGTTTTTGTTTGTTATGGCTCTTGATTTCCAGCAGTTCCTCTTCAGGAGAGACATCTTATCGATTCGGATCTCAATATGAGTATTTCTCTCACAAACAGACCTATATAAATAAGCCTTCTGACGCCATGTATATGTAAATTTAACATAGACTGCCGGGCGAGCTTTTTGATGTGCTTTGATGGGCTCTTTTGCATGGCCAGTAGCACAGGAAAAACAGTAGATTGAGAAAGTGGAATGCTGTTTACTTGTGCTCCGCTTGCTGGTTAGTAACTCCCTCCCACACTTTATTTCACCTCTATTCCCCCTGCCTTCCTTCATTCTCTCTGTTGCTTTTCAATTCCTACTGAACCCCAGGCGCCCTCGGACCAGGCTGTGAGCTAGAATATTGTGCCCTGAGATCAGTGTTGACGAGAGAGACCAAGACACACCGAGGGAGGAGGAGGAGGAGGAGGAGAGAGAGATGTCAGCAGAGGCCACAACGTGTCACACTAACATGGAGTGGTAATGGCTATTGATCGCAGTGTTTTTAATGTAAAGCTGGTCAGACGCTGCATGGGCCAGCTCCAACACGGCCTGTAAAAGGGTGGCAGGGGCGCGAGACAAAAACAACGCAGAAACAGAGGCAATGCTAACATGGAGCAAGAGTGTAATAGAAAATCACACTGCCATGTCCTTTTTTCCCTCTTTCTCCTCTCCTCCTCCTCTTCCATCCCTCTGTCTCTGGCTGCAGATTGATCTTCCTGTTCCTGCTGCTAGGGAGCGGGCTCTGTCATTACCTTGCTCTGTCATTAGAGAGGAGCCATCGGCACTGCTGGCCTGCCTGTGTCACTCTACAGAGACAGCTACACTTTTCTCTCACACTGCTCCCTGTATTTATTAAAGCCACTGACAGGCCGCTGCCTCACAGATACATTAGGAACCCTTTAACCCCTGACTGCAGCTGGGGATGCTGGGTTACAGAAATGCTCAGGCTACTGGAGATCACCAGATTGGCTTTTTCATGCTGTTCTCTGTAGTCCAGGTTATCCTTTTCATATGGAATAGTGAATGGATGTTGGTTACAAAGAGGGAAGACTGGCTAAATGTTGTCCACCTGTCCATGTAATCTTTTTTTTTTTTTTACTTTAAGTATGTTTTTTCCCTTTGTGCATGCAGTATCATCATATTTACATTTGCAATTACATTCACAAGCCTTTTATGAAGCACATGATTTGCACAGTACTGTTAAAGCAAATATACTAATGCTAAAATCAACATATATCACATATTAGATCTTCTGTTGTATCTATACAGTTATTATATTATTACACATATTACACATCGTTATGTATCCAAAACATTCAGTTGTTAAAATGGCTTTGCTTGATTTGGCCGTGTATGATACTGATGTATAAACGAGCTGTTTACATATCAGTGTTAAATAGAAATTACTAAAAGCTAGTCAAAGTTACTCTGTTGAGCTGGTGGCATAGTAACAAGTTTAGCCTCTACCTTGGAATGTTACAGTTGTAGTTCCAAACGCATTTCGACTTACAAGGTTCTATCTGACTTTTTTTGGCAAAAATGTCATAAATATTATTTATATACCACTGTGACATTTTACACCAAAATATAATTAAAAGTGTAAAAAATATATCATGTTGAAAAGCTGTATCTGCTTTGACCTTATTTAGGATCAATATCTTTAAATCACAGAATTGTCAGATAGAACATTATATAATTTGAAGGTCTCGATGGAGGATTGTGACAGCATTTCAGAACTATCAAATCACATAGCTATTTATACTCCACTATGACTTTAATTCATAATGTAACTTAAATTATAATGTAATGTAATATAACTTAAATTATAATGTAATGTAATATAATGTAACTTAAATTATAATGTAATTCCTTCAGAACTTCAGTCAAATACAGTGTCTCAGTGCTTCATCCAAGCATGGTTGCACAAAATATCTGGAGGAAATAGAAAAGGTCTACACACCTTTTTCTCCTCTTGGTTATTTAACCAATATTGGAATGGTTCCCACTCCAAATGGTTCATTTTCATGATGTGTAGGGAAAAATACCTTGTGTACTGTATATGGGCTTGTTTTTAGCTTTATCTCTTATATGCTACATGGATGGATTTTGTGGTGTTCAGGTCATTATCAATTATTCCCAGGAATCTTTTGGTGAGTCCTCTGAAGATCAGTTGTTGTATCATTTCAATGCATCTGGCTGAATGGTTGGGTTTCGCGTATTGCATTCTGGTATTTTAGTGTTTTGGGAGGGATTAGGGCTATGATTGGGCTGGAAACAGTTAAGCCAACCTGGCAATAGTGTAGGGAGTTCTCATCAGTCTGTCAGCTTATCCATTCATGGCTATTAATTAGTGACTGATTTTTGTTTGAGGTCTGGCTTTGATTTCTGGCTTTGATTTGACTTTTGTTCCTTCTCAAGCTCTGGTGTTACACCTCTTGTGTGACATCCAGCTTAGTCTCTAGTGCCATTAAATGACCTCACAAACATTTCTGCCTCAGAGTTGTTTTGAAAATAATGGCAGCTCTGTGTTTTTGTTGAGGTTTTGGAAGTACAACACAGGTGAGGTTCCACCTATTTGAAACCTGGTTGTTTGGCACTTCTCTCCTTGGGGCAGGGTACCCAGTAACACTTTAGGGTGTCTGCCCAATGTGGCAGAAGAGATGGGGCTCTGGGACGCGACTGATGACATGGTGGCCAACAGCGAGCCATCATGTGAGTCTGATCTGAGTATTTGTGCTGCCAGGCTGTGATATGGCTGTCTCAGCCTGGACAGATTTAGCCAGATTGCTGCGGACCCCCACTCTGAGGGGGTCACACCTCATACATGTGGGAACAGTTTAAGGATGGGGGGGGGAGAGAGAACAGGAAGAAAAGTGGAGAATGAAGAAAGTGTTTGTGGCATTTGAAACCACTATTCCTTTACTATTAATCTGGAGTATATGTCAAGGTGCAGAAGTAGTTAAGACTTGTGGAGAAGTGTATCAGTTGCCATTGATGATTCATAATGGTGGTATAACAATATAAACAATGCAATGTATTGCTGTCCTCACAAACAAAAATCCATTAATATTGCTGAGCAAAAAATAATTCTTACCTCGTTAAAATGTAGGTTATTTATTCAGATTAATGATAACATAGATCTGTTATAGACCCTAGATCATTATTGGCAATGTTATCAATATTATCCAATGATGTCATACCATATCAAATTCAAGAGAGGACCCATTTTGTATAGGTTATCAACAATGGA
>JAOUQW010000046.1:12220537-12237561 GCA_028565825.1 Olivaichthys viedmensis | reverse complement strand
AATCCGTAATCATTTAAAAAAAAAAAGATTTATTTATTTTTAATTACATGCTATTCAATTCAATTCAATTTTATTTGTATAGCGCTTTTAACAATGGACATTGTCACAAATCCGGATGTAAATCTAGATCCCTAATGAGCAAGCCAAAGGCGACAGTGGCAAGGAAAAATCAACTTATGTTTATGTCCACATCAACTTCATCAGCTGTAGAAGTGATCAATCGAAGCTAGAATTGCAGATGCCCAGGCTCTAGTGTTGGTTCTGGGTTTTGGATGCGGATCCTCTAGACTGCATGGTGGTCAGACTATAGACTTTATGAGTGTGATGTATCAGATAGAGCTGAGTGAGTGCGACAGCAGGAGGGGTAAAAGAGGAGTTTGGTGCACAAATGTAAAGGGACAGAGGGCCACCCAGAACATATTGTGTTTGAGTGGGGTGGTGGTAATGAGGGTAAACAGACAAACACAGACGCAAAACAGAAAGCCACAAAGTATCAAAATGGACCTGAAATGTGTTGTAAGTTTATGTAATCAGCTGACTTAATACTAATACTGTGTATATGTGTATGCGTGTCTTTAAGAGAGAGAATGCAATATATTACATTTGATAAAAAGGCGCTACAGTTTTTTGCAGGTGATTAAGGTAGATGTTGATACTCCATTAAAGTAATCCAATGAAGTCTGTTAGACTGGTCTATGAAACCGCTGTCCAAAATTCCAAACAATTTATGCTTTTGAAGAATTGAAAACTCTGTGGCCGTTAATGAACAGCAGGTCACACTGAACCTGGAGTCAGGTTTCCTTAATGGTTTTGTTTTGAGCTAATTTTTTTTCATTGGCTTTATGGAGACTTGGAATTCCTCAGCTGTCTCACGCTTTCACCCAAAGAGGGGAGACAGGAAAATAGAGGGAAGGAGTTAAACAGGATAGGAAAAGATGGCATATAAAGGAAAAATCATATTAATATGTTTGTAGCAGGGCATCTATGAAAATATTGAAGTGAGTTTGACATAATTATATATGGCTATACAACCAGTTTTTCACACAGTTGTCTTGATAAAAGATACCAAAAACAAAATCAATCACTTCAGTTAGGTAAAGAAATTAAATTGTTGTTGGGCGTCTATCTGTTACTGTAGAATTGCAGAGTGTAAAGTGTATGGGGTTAGAACAGTGTGTGGAGTTAGTACAGTGTATGAGGTTAGTACAGTGTGTGGAGTTAGTACAATGTATGAGGTTAGTACAGTGTGTGAGGTTAGTACAGTGTATGAGGTTAGTATAGTGTGTGGGGTTAGTACAATGTGTGGGGTTAGTACAGTGTATGAGGCTAATACAGTGTATGAGGCTAGTACAGTGTGTGGGGTTAGTACAGTGTATGAGGTTAGTACAGTGTATGAGGTTAGTAAAGTGTGTGGGGTTAGTACAGTGTATAAGGTTAGTTCAGTGTATGAGGTTAGTACAGTGTGTGGGGTTAGTACAGTGTATGAGGGTAGTACCGTGTGTAGAGTTAGTACAGTGTATGAGGTTAGTACAGGGTGTGGGGTTAGTACAGTGTATGGGGTTAGTACAGTGTGTGGGGTTAGTACAAGGTTAGTTCAGTGTATGGGGTTAGTACAGTGTATGAGGTTAGTACCATGTGTATGAGGTTAGTACCGTGTGTGGAGTTAGTACAGTGTATGAGGTTAGTACCATGTGTGGGGTTAGTACAGTGTATGAGGTTAGTACCATGTGTGGGGTTAGTTCAGTGTATGCGGTTAGTACAATGTATGAGATTAATACAGTGTATGAGGTTAATACAGTGTGTGGGGTTAGTACAGTGTATGAGGTTAGTACAGTGTGTGGGGTTAGTAGTGTATGAGGTTAGTACAGTGTGTGGGGTTAGTACAATGCATGAGGTTAGTACAGTACAATGTATGAGGTTAGTACAGTGTGTGAGGTTAGTACAGTGTGTGGGGTTAGTACAGCGCATGAGGTTAGTACAGTGTGTGGGGTTAGTACAGTGCATGAGGTTAGTACAGTACAATGTATGAGGTTAGTACAGTGTGTGAGGCTAGTACAGTGTGTGAGGTTACATTTTGTAACCAGTGGAGTGGAATGTACAGGCTTTAGAGGATCAGTACATTGTATGCAGGAAGTGAACAATCATTGTGTAACTGTATCTCTGGGTCCTGCTCAGAATGTGGTCTATATTTCACAGTTACTTTCCTTTTGCTGGAGGACCTGTCTTCTTTTCACTTTGTTTTACATGGCTTTTTACACAGTGGAAATGGTAAATGTTGAGCCACCCTTCCTCTTGTAATATCTCATGATCTTTGTCAGGTTGGCGTTTGTCTAGAGTGAACCCAGAGAATGGGATGTTATACTCACACTGTGCTAATGTTACACCAACATCTGTGCCAATGTAACATGATAGACAGATAGCTGGATTCAAGCTTTTGCCATAGTGGTGTAAATCTGAAGTTTGCACTACCTGCAAGTTGGCTGCGTCACATTAGCTCTTAATAATACATGACTCTGTTGTGGATTGTTGTTTTAGATGAACAGTAGTCTAGGGCATGGTGAGACACAAGAGGGTAATTTATTTAAATTCCTTATTTATTTTAAATTCCAAGTATAACTAGGTTCTTCAAGGACAGAAAGACATACCTAAAGAAATTTTACATTTGCTGATATATCTACTAATTGTTGGGGGGTGGGGGTGGTTGTATTGGCATCCTTGGACTGCAGCTGTTTATTACTCAACAGTTGCAGTGTTTATGACTATGATGAAGTCTTTAGAAACATAAATAGCTTGACCAAAAGCAGCTTCTGTGACGCTTGTAGTAGTCCCTTTGGCACTTGGTAAGACTTTACCATAAATGTAGCATCCATTCATTTCAGTAAGAGGTCTGTGGTGTGAGTACAGTGACAACTAATGTCGACTGTTTATCAGCCAGCTTTATATGCTTATGGTAAATTTTAAGTTTTTAATCTAATAATAGAGCGATAGTAAGTGAGTAAAATGATAGACTTCAACCAGCTGCTGAGGACCATCTGGCTGTGAAGAAACAGCTGTGTACAGTGTAACAAGAGAAAACACACACACACACACACAGAAAATAGCTATGACCAACATACAACAGCAATCACCAACCTTTTGTAGCCAAAGTTTAAGTTTTTGGGACTTTTTTGACATTTTTTTTTAGATTATTGTAAAAAACGGAACAGGGAAAATGTATTTTAAACAGCTGCTGTGGGCGCTGCTAGGACACAGCTGTAAACAGTAACAAGAGAAAACACACATACACACACACACATCAACATACAAAATAGCTATTACCAACCTACTATTGTCAAAGTTAAAGTTTTAGGGCACTTTTTGACATTATGGGAGCTCAATGGTTAAGGTTCATAGGTTAAGGTTCTGGACTACTGATCAGAAGGTCTTGAGTTCAAATCCCAGCACTGCCAAGCTGTCGTTGTTGGGCCCTTGAGCAAGGCCCTTAACGTTTTCTGCTCCAGGGGCGCTGTATCATGGCTGCTTCTTAACACGCTAGGATATGCAAAGAAAATAATTTCACCATTTCTATATGAAAATAAAGGCTGTTTAAAAAGTCTTGATATTATTGTGATATGATATCATTTTATTTTAAAAACAACAGTACTGTGTCATTTGTTTTAGTATATTTTGGTGGTTGGATGTGCCAGTATGCATTATTGTAGTTCAGCTGCTGCCTGCTTTATTAGGAATAAACTAAACCAAAATTTGTTCGTTCTCAGAGTTACTGAAAATAATGAGTTAATGTTTACAAATAAGGAAGGCAGGATGAGTTGAATGTTTTAGATAGCCTAAAAAGTCTCAAGTTTTGGGAGCGGCCTCTCTAGAAATTTGGTTTGGTGTACTGGCAAATTCTCTCGATGCAACTTTGATTAGTTGTAGTCATCAGCTATATGGCTTTGTATCATGTTTTTAAAGATATTTTGAAGATTCTAAAATCGGTTGATTCAGGAGTATTTCTGGTAACCTGCACAAAAAGATTGTTTTAGTATCCAGCCTTTTCTGGGCTCAGAGAGCGAGAGAAAGAGAGAGGCCCAGAGTAAGGGTCAGTGGACTGGACTGAGACTTGGCCTGGAACGAGCCTATATGGAAAATGGTGGACAATGACCATTATCCTTTGATCAGCATGAAGCCCCTCATTCACCCCTATGACCGAGTGGCCCAGTAACGATCCTGTGTAGCATTCTGTCGTTCCCACAGCTTAGCTGCCCCCTCATCTGCATGAACACATGCCGCAAAGCAGATTAAGGGGCTCCGAGTTCACAGATGAAAAGAAGAGATTTCTCTCTGCTATAATGACTGGCCTGTTTCCAATGTGTTGAGAAGTTTGGTGGACCTAAGTGCTTGATTCACGGCGAGTAAATACCAATGTTGTCCCTCAGTGACGTGCTAAATTCAACAACTGTTTCTGAGAGTTCAGTGGTGTATGCTCTCTCTTGTCAAACCAACTTCTACCTGGCAAATGCTTTCTGGAAATTATTACAGGATTTAAAATGTACATCATGACATACAAATTAAACATGTTGTATTGTAATGACTTTAAAGCAACAGTTTGAAATCTTCACCTTGTGTATTGAGCCTATGCTTTATTCACCCAGTCTGGTAGAAATGTGACAAGTGTTATTTCTTGCACATCTTTTTGCTGTTTTCATTCTTTTTCTTTCATTTTTTATTTACTTATTTATTTTTTAGCTTTTTTACAATGTATTTTGGCAGTTATTTTCTGCTGTTGTTTAGTTCTGTTATTTCTGTTACCAGAGGCATAGTTCCAGGCAGTCAATTTCATTTACCAGTTTTTTTCCTTCACTATGCACACTATGCAACAGTTTGCAAGGTTACCCTTCGACTTGTGTCTCCTGTATAAATATCTGTTAACAGTAGGTTCTTTAAAATCTTTTCTTTTTTTTACTTGCTTTCTTCTCACTCTTCCCATGCTTATGCGTCAATTTCTGTGCTCTACAGTAGTCTAAACAGCCCTGCTTGGAAAAGGTGAGCCTATAGCCACTTTTTCCTGCTGTTGTTTGTTCCCTGTGTGACCTGCTTCATACAGAGGCTTTATGAAAGTCTGCCTTGCCAATGGCTTCACTGGAAAGGTTTCGTTAGAATAAGTCACCCTGCACTTATAATGGGTTATGTGTTAAGTTGAGCAAAGCGGGACTAAGCACGAGAGGGCCGTTTATAAAAGGTTGTCACTTTGCTTCACAGTCAAGCTGAGCTTGTTTATGTGGGCCACTTATAGATTTTAAAAAGACAAATAAGAGTTAAAGCAGACAAAATATACTATAGTCAGCTGTACTGTAAAGGATGAACACATGTCTCCATAGAAGTGTGTATCGGATTTGTAGTTGGTTTGTGCATGGAGGTAGTTCATCTTCACAGGAAGTTCATACATAGATTTTAATTGCTGCATTTCACTGAATATTCTTAGTAAGTGAGGCTTGGGGTTTTGTTTGTTTCGTTTTGTTGTTTGTAGTTCGTGCTGCTTGTACACGGCCCCAGTGTGATGACAGGGGTCTGCATAAATTATTAACCCAGTCCAGCTGGTTGATGGGGACAGGAGACAGACAGACAGCTGGTGCTATAGTAAATCTGTCATCACTCCTGATCATCACGCAGTAATAGGTGTTACTGTTAGACCCTTTCTCTAATACAAATATTGGAAAGTATTTAAACATGGATTGTTGTCATTGTCGTACTTATGTGGAAAGATGTTTTGCACAAAAAGGAAAATATAAGACACATTATCTATTTAGCATTCCTTTCCATTTTCAAAGATTTCCCTATATTATAGTAAATATAAATATGTAAATAATAAATCATGAATATGTTGGGGTGCATTTTTTTTTTTTTACAGACTGCTGATTGGGGCTCCCAGAGCCAAAGCTTTATCCAATCAGGGCGCGAACATCACAGGGGGTCTCTACAGCTGTGACATCACCACACAAACGGATGACTGTGATCGGATTGAGTTTGACAATGACGGTTAGTGTTGTAGGAGTACTCAGTCTGAGATTTTTTAAAAATTCACACCTTTTTATGAGTAGAACGACACAATTAATTATGTCGTATCACTATACACTAACTAACACCAGCGGAAACAGGATAAAGACCACAAAGTCCACAAAGTAAAGCAACATCAGCATTCTATTAAGGTGTTTGCCAGCCCAAAACAAAGTTCAAAAGTGATGTTTTTAATATGCTGCCATTAGCTGATGTGCGTGTGGAGAGTAAGGAGAATCAGTGGATGGGGGTGACTGTGCAGAGTCAGGGGCCTGGGGGAAAGATTGTGGTAAGTCACTATCACAGTAATACTATAACATTTCATGCTGTTCATACTATTAATAACACATATGCAATACAATTGTACTTTTATTTCAAGCATCAGTCTGTACTTTTCTAATTCCTGCTGGTACATGTATGCATTTTATTCCACTCTTGTTTGCAGTATGGGTAATTGTTTTTGTTCCTTCTGGCAGATATGCGCCCATCGTTACCAGCGCCGGCTGTTTGTGAACACACCGCAGGAGTCGCGGGACATCACTGGCCGCTGCTTTGTGCTAAGTCAGGACTTCAGTATTGATGGCCAGTCAGATGAGGATGGTGGGAACTGGAAATTCTGTGAAGGTCGTGCCAGGGGTCACGAGAGATTTGGTGCCTGTCAGCAAGGTCTGGCTGCAACCTTTACCAAAGACTACCATTATGTCATCTTTGGAGCCCCAGGAGCTTATAACTGGAAAGGTAGATGTGTATTTAAGGAGTACGTGGGGTTTACAAGGATTCAGAAAGATTTGATAAATTGTTAGAGCTTGCACAGATATCTTCTTTTTTTTTTTATCCATTGAGCTCTATTTCATATTATTCACTATGTAGCAACCGTTCTTAGTCTCTTTTTTGGAGGATCATTCACTGCATATTGTATTCTGTGCTTGGTCACACTCGATTCAACTCATGAAAGGATAATTATAATGATTTAACTGAAGTACTGCATTGTTTCTCTTCAGTGGCAGGATTTACTGTGAAGCTCAGAATGGACTGAGCGATACTGTGTTACAGGAAACTCTGCATAGCACGGTAAAAATCCTGCCACTGAAGAGAAACAATGCAGTATTTCAGTTAAATCGTTCACAAATTATTTCAGAATTATTTTTCAAAATTACTCGCATTTTTTATCATCAGCGTATGTGAAGCTCTCATCCTTAATGTGTTTGTTTACTAACTGTATTGTACATTTCCCCTTTCTCTGAGTTGGCTATGCAGGTTTAAGTTGTTTTTTGCACCTTCTTGCTCTGATCTTATTCCGTCTCATCCCACATGCATCTCCATGCCTCTGACTCACAGGAATTGTGCGAGTAGAGCAAAAAAACAACACTTTGCTGGAAATGGGCTTTTATGATGACGGCCCGTATGAGGTCGGGGATGAAAGCCGGTTGGATCCAGAACTGGTGCCTGTACCTGCTAACAGTTACTTAGGTAGGTTTGAACTGTGCCTGCGGAACTTTACTTGTCCTTGTACTTGTCCTTGTATATTGTCCTTGTGTGTGTTTTGTGTCATTTAGTCTTGTGTCATTTCGTGTGATCTGGATTGGAGGTGTTTTTGCCTTCTGTTCAAGCCGCCCCATCAACATGGACAGAGCAGTAGATGTGTTCGCCAGTAGATATGTGAATTTATTAAGAATGAGATAATTAATAATTAGTTATTAAAATATTGTACATAAATGTACAAATGTAACATTGTGATAATTGTTAGATTTTACTTCAGGTGGGTGATCAGTTTGATAGGTCTGGTCTGTTCAATGTTAATGTATTGAGTCTCTTGGGGCAGGAGACAGAAAAACGTTGACAGAGAAAAATAAGAAAGTAATAAGAAAGAGCTTGTTTTTGTTCTGGAATTAAATCACCCATGACAACACTACCCATGAGCATCCAAATATTAGACTGGTGGCAGGGGTGGGATTCATCAAGTTATTTAAGATTTTCCCTAGTTTTTGGTGTGGACACAGAGAGCAATCACCCACCTGAAGTGAAATCTTAACAATTATGACAATATTATATTTGTAAGTTATGTGACTCACTAATTATTCATTCTCTCAGTCTTAATCTTACACTAGCGACTGTACATTATTAAAGACTCATTAGGGAAAGAAAGCATCTTCTAAGCTTGGTCTAGCATACACATGAATGTCACAAACCGTGGCTTTTGGAATGCTTTTAGTTTTTGCGATCATACGATGAAATGTGTTAATTACACACACCGAGGTGCATTAATTATTTCAACCTTTTTAACTAATTAACTTTATTGCATAAACTACTTTCACAGCTTTGTTTATGTTGCTACTTTTGCAGTGTATCACTCTTGTGTATTATACTACATAAAGTTCCTCCTTAAGAGTCAGCGCTATCATCAGTTCAGCACTTATCCACATCTCTGTAATGGGTTTCTTTGTGTATTATCAAAATGTACAAGATGTTTTTAAAAGCTCTTAAAAATATTTTGAATTTCTGACTCAAGGTTTCTCCCTGGATTCTGGCCACAGCATTACTGAGAAGGGCAAACTGATTGTGGTGTCTGGAGCTCCGAGAGCCAATCACAGTGGAGCAGTGGTCCTGCTGAGGAAAGAGGGCGAGGTGTCCACCATGCTGTCTCCAGAGTATGTGCTAGAGGGACCTGGACTTGCCTCCTCGTTTGGATACGACGTAGCAGTTGTGGATCTGAATGGAGATGGGTATGGCACATAGTTGGAATTATTTTAAAAAGATTAAAAAAAGCATTTTCTTGCTCCTTCAATGCTCTCAAGAAAGCATAGAGATGTAGGGATAAAATAATGCATAATTGATAAAGAGAAATCCTCTCTTGTCGGGCGCTTTCTCACTTATTAGCCATTTGCTTCATCCGAATCACAGTGAAATTGGTTTCACACTGCGCAAATTTAAGTGCAACAAAAAACAAAAAAACATTTGCTAAGGGGCTTGTGGGAAGGGGAGGGGATGGAAACATACTTACAAAAGTCTTTCATTTATTGGTCACTTCCAGCAGCTGGGTTGAATCTTGTTTTCACTGCAATCAAACCACACTACAGTACAATTTGCTGAGTAGTGGCCTGGGACCACCTCTCGCAAGCAATCTAGAAACGGTTGTTTTGGTCTGCACCTGAGTGTGATTGCTGTGTTCACACCTCCCAAAACGAACCGCACCAAGGGTTCGATTCATATAGACTAAATACTGCGAAATGTAAAAGCAACCTTAGACATGACAGGCTACACCAGTATTTTAATATGTGATTGATAATAATAAACATGAGTGTGTATTGCTGAGATGTCATTTTGTGTGTGTGTGTGTGTGTGTGTGTGTGAATGCTTCTCCAGATGGCAGGACATTGTGGTGGGAGCTCCTCAATTCTTCCAGAGAGATGGTGAGGTGGGGGGAGCAGTGTACGTCTACATCAACATGGCCGGGAAGTGGAGCGCCATCGTTCCCATCCGCCTCAATGGAACTAAAGACTCAATGTTTGGACTGGCAGTGGAGAATGTAGGAGACGTCAATCTGGATTCCTATGAAGGTGGGATCCGTTGGGTTCTCAGAGATATTTTTGGGTGATGTGTATATGTAAGATGTCTCATCCTAGAGATTTTATATATCGAAAACATTTTCCAAAAATGTGTTACAATACGTCTTAAGTGTATGATGGTTGGTTAAAATTTGTATATCTTATAGAGTTAGACAGTGGCCATGAAAATTCTATTTATGTTTACGCCTCTGCATTGTATCCTTATGCATTATGTTTGTACATGTATTTGTATGGTTTTCTGTAACTGTATTAGTTGATATTTGTGTGTGTTTCTGGATGTTTTGATTGACACTCCTCAGTGACTCTTCTCCCTGGCAGATATTGCAGTTGGTGCTCCGTATGCAGATGCTGGTTCTGGTAGAGTGTACATCTATCATGGATCAGCTGATGGCATTAACACCAAACCAGCTCAGGTCAAGAGTTATTCTCTCTCTCTCTCTCTCTCTCTGAATCTCTAACCTCTGAGACCCTTTTTCTATTCTATGTGTATGGGCTTTTATAATGGATAAGAGCCATGAGACCAAAACACCATTACTATTATAAAGGGCAAGGAGATGGACAATCTTGAGCAAATTTTGGACAATTTTGTAATAAAGTACAAAGATTTGTACACCAATTTTTCTAAATTCATGTTTTCCTTCCATTAGAGGACTCTGTGCAGTAAGTAAATATAGATATTCTCTCTTTGGTACTCATTATACAGTAAATGGCTCCATCACTGACATGTCTTCTTACCTGTTGCAGATTCTGGAAGGGAGGCATCATGGCATAAAGATGTTTGGATATTCGTTGGCTGGGAATATGGACTTGGATGAAAACTCCTACCCAGATCTCGCCATTGGATCTCTGTCTGACGCTGTGTTTGTTTACAGGTATTAATATTTTCTTCACAAATAATGACTCACTGACTTCCTCTCACTTGTAAAACTGAAATTCTAATTAAATCAAATTTAGGGGCAGACCTGTCATCAGCATCAAGAAGGAAATCAAGGTTACACCAAAGGAAATTGACCTGACAAAGAAAACATGTGGCAACAGCATTTGGTAAGATACATAATTGTTAGTTGTTGTCATAAATTATAAATGTACTTAATATGGAGCGCCACTTTTTATTACTTATTAGTCATTACTGTTACTTTTAGTATGTATTTGTCATTAGTATTTATGGAATTTGTTATTTACAGCTTGAATATTGAAGCCTGCTTTACTTATAAAGCAAATCTTGTTACTTACAACCCCAAACTGAGTAAGTATGAGACTTTTCCTGCTTATAATTTCCATGTAGTCACCATTCCCAAAGTGCATAAATGCATGATGGCTTGATGCCCCACTGAAGCACAAGTTTAATCTATTTGTCCATGGCAGCCATTTCCTACATGTTGGAGACAGAGTTACATCGCAGGAAGCAGGGATTGCCCTCAAGAGTGTCCTTCCTGGATAAAAAGCCAACTGATCAGGACTTCCAGTCTACGGGCACGCTAGAGCTGAGAGGGCAGAACAAGAAAGTATGCCACAAGGTCAAACTCCGACTGCAGGTACCTACTGCCTATTATTCAAGAGTTATAGAAAACTGCAAAATGCAGTTATTCTTCTTTAAAGGTTAATTGAACAGGGACCACCATATTCTTTGGTTAAGACCTTAATTTATATAAACTAGGTAATCTGGTATTCATTTTGCCTTCCAACTCTCATAAGTGTATATTCAGTCAGATTGTTAAAGAGCCTTAAAGGAATAGTTGGGACAAAAATAAAATGTACACAATTTTCCCCTTACCACAAATCTAGTCGATCAGCCAAGACATTTTTGGTGTGTGGGGTTTGCTTCTTTAGTTTTGCACTGGAGCTACGAGGCTAATGTTGCCAACAAGTAAGGAAAGCTTATAGCTACCAGTTAAGCATTGTGCAAACCGCATGGCTGGACTATTCCTTTAATCAAATCTACAGTGTATAATGGATATGATAATATTCTTTCTCAGGAGAACATCAAAGATAAGCTGAGAGCAATCCCCATCGAGATGTCCGTCGCAATTGAGAGTGCTAAGCGAGGGAAAAGTCAGAGCTCACTACCAGAGCTGGTGCCAGTGTTGGACTCTAATGTGCCGAGCAAAACCAGCACTGAGGTAAACATATAGAGGAGTTACTCCTCATAGCCTATTGCATGCCTTTAGGTGCTCCGTTCTAACAGTTGCATTTTCACTGAAGGCCTGCATGCATTACCAGTTCAGTAACAACATTACAATACTATACCACAGATAAAGGTATCATCTGTATGTATAATTAAATAGAAGTGAATAATCTAAGCACTTCTTCTGTTTGCTATTTCAGGTAAACTTCCTAAAGGAGGGCTGTGGGACTGACAACATATGCCAGAGTAACCTGCAGCTCCAATACAGATTCTGTTACAGAGAGTCCAACCAGGACATCTTTCCTCCATTACCTATGTGAGTATCAACAAATTCTGGTACAAGGTTTAAACCATAGCAAAAAATAAATTATATATAGTATCTCTCTGTATGCGTGTGAGTTATGTTCAGGCTTTCCTGGGTATTTTGTTGCGTGTAACAGGAAGAATGGTATCGCAGTGGTATCTCTGAGTGACCAGAAGGACATCGCTCTGGAGGTCACAGTGAAGAACAGGAATGGAGATGATGCTCATGAAGCAAAACTAATGGGATGGTTTGGTGATTCACTCTCATACTCTGGATTCCGATCTCAGAAAACCACAGTGAGTAGCAAAGACACATCTTGTTCAGTCAAACCATGTATTTTAATTTGTAGATTAACCCGTAAACTCCCAGGACCCATCAGTGGGTTCCTCACTCTTATAACTACATACCTTTCTTATTAGTTTCACTGTAGTTACTGAATAATATGCTTTAAAATGAATAACTGAATAATAAGCCCAGGGTATAAGGGGTTAAATAACTTGATATGATTATACATTATATTGAAAAAGATTATAAATGATATTTTTTGTATGATGAAAGAGTGATAACCAGTAACCAGAATTTTTACATTTATTAGGACAAGCATGTGATCTGTGCAGCCAATCAGAATGGCTCACAGGTAGACTGTGAGCTGGGAAACCCATTCAAAAGAGACTCTGAGGTAGACTGTTTTACTCAAGCATGTTGGAGCTCAAACATAGTTTTCTTCTTACTGTATTCTTTCTAAACAATATGCTATACATGTTTTAGGTCACCTTTTACATTATCCTGAGCACTGCCAGGATCTCCCTCCACACCACAGAGGTTGAGGTTGACCTCCAGCTGGAGACGTGAGTCGTATACTGTAAAGTAGCTTTGTCATAGTTTTTAGCCTGTTACCAAGGCCTAGTTTATATATATATATATTTTTTTTTTGTTTTGTTTCTCCAACAGAACGAGTCTGCAGGAGGGTTTAGGTAGAGTGAGAGCGAAAGCTAAAGTCGTGATTGAGCTTCTGATGTCGGTGCAGGGGTATGCATCATCCTCATCATTATCGTCTCTCACTTTCTGTACTACACTACAGTACATATAGTGGACTTTTTGCCTTTACAGTTGAGGGAAAATGTTTGTATCCCCTAATGATTTTTTAATGGAAAATCGACCTCTATTTTACAGTATATCGACATAAAAATAGAATTCCAAGATGTTAAAAATGAAACGTGGGTGTATGCTTCAACAAGACAAAAATTCAAAAAATAAGGCAAAATCAACCAAAAAAAATTTGAAAAAAGAATTTGTCATGACCCTTTTAGTCTATAAGCAATTTGCCAAGCAATCTTTGCCCCTTAGAACGAAGATGTCAGATTTCTTGACCAATCTTTGCCCATTTTTCTTGACAGAGTTAGAACAGGTATTTCAGGAAAGGGGCCAGGTTGGGAGTGGGGTGGTATTACAACTGAGAGGATCCAAAAGCTGCTCAGAGCATATGAAAGAAGTTAGAGGCAAAGGGCGGGGCACAAGTCATTAGAGAATATTTATATCACCTTCAAAAAGGGAGATGCAAACTTTTAATCTGATATAATTTTGTTCTTTCCATTATTAATATCTTAACATACACTATTTGATCATTTTTGTTACTTGTGATAATAAGGCAAAACCTGTGAAACGTAACATACTGTCGTGTTGGTATAAACTGAATTTCTTTGTCTTCTTCATTTTGTCCTAAGGCTAAACAAACTTTTGCACTCAACTGTATATCCTTTTGTAACTAATTGTTTGTTGTGGATTAGGGTTGCCAAGCCCTCTCAGGTGTATTTTGGAGGGGATATTAGAGGAGAGAGTGCCATGAAGTCAGAGGCGGAAGTCGGCAGTTTGATTGAATATGAATTCAGGGTAAGCAGTGCTATTGGTAAGAAATTGTATGTCATTTTATTTGACCTGTTTATATCTGTCAGATGCTGTTTACAGTCATGGTTTAAATAAAATGATATAGAATAATAACCATGAAAGTTTAAATGTTTGTGCTTCAGGTAATGAATTTAGGCAAGCCATTGAAATCGTATGGCACAGCCTCTCTCAACATCCAGTGGCCTAAAGAAAGTGCTATGGGGAAATGGCTCCTTTACCTGGTAAAGATCAACTCTAAAGAGCTGGAGCAGATCACCTGCTCACCTGAGAGGGAGATCAACCCTCTCGGCCTGACTGAAGTATGATTCCCTTATTATTCCCCCCTGTGCATGCAACACCTGTTTACTGTGATTAATGCAGGACCGCTCAGGCCCTACTTAAACCGATATATAAATACACCCGAGCTAATCCATTTTCTTTTTGTTTAATAGTATAGTAGTTAGTATAGTTGCATCTTATCTCACCATTTACTTTATTACTTTATACTCTGTTCTTTCAGGAATCCACTTTCTCCAGGAGGAAGCGTGAGGCAGAGGAAAGAAGGCCACCTGAGGGGAGCAAAATATCTCTTTTTACAGATCAAAGAAAATACAAAACTCTGGTAAATGACTTGAAATTTTTATTATCAGTTTATTATCGTCTCCTTATAGTAGAAATAAACTTGCTTGAAGATGTACCTAACATTATTTAATACAATTTCTAAGTCATGTACTGGGGATACAAGATGTGTGGACATCAAGTGCCCTCTACAGGGACTGGACAGCAGTGCACACATTATTCTGAGGTCCCGCCTTTGGAACGCGACTTTCCTTGAAGTAAGTACAATAATATTCATAATAATATTTATGATTTACAGATTTATGTGCTACCATTGAAAATGTATCTCTTTTTTTTCTAAAACAGGACTATGCCTCCTATAATTATCTTGATTTGATAGTGAAAGCATCAATCAGTCTTGATGTTTCTGCTAAGAACATTGTGCTGAAGAATCCTGAGACACAGGTAAGAGGTCACTGTTTATAGGATATGTTGTACACACTGGCTTTGACCAGCTTAAAACATTAGAAAAAAGCTTTATAACATACTTTGGGTCTTACTTTACTAGATCAGAAAGCCTGTATCATGAGTTAATATGTTATTTTCTCTGCACTGAAAGGTGAGATTGACTGTATTCCCTGAAAGCACGGTGGCTCACTATGGTGGAGTTCCCTGGTGGATAATTCTAGTGGCCGTACTAGCAGGCATACTGATGCTTGCTCTTCTAGTGCTTCTACTCTGGAAGGTAGGCCTAGCAGATCAAAACAGATGGTTACTGCATCTTTTGAGTTTGATTACTAATTTTCATATATTTATCATTTAGCTAGAAATTTTGTTAAGTTTGTTAACCCTAACATTTTTTATTGGATATTGATCTTTGTCATTTGAGGTCACCTATTTCCATAAATTCCTTTGTGTGGTCCACAAACATACTCAAAGCCTTAGTAGTTTAAAATAAAAATGGCTTTATGAGAGCGATGTTTTAAATCTATACCGGGTGTACTGTCAAAAACAAACTTAACCATCACTTGCTTGCAATGATCAATCACCTTGCTCCCTCTGTAGTGCGGTTTCTTCAAGCGTGCCCAAAAAGACCAATATGATGCAGCGTATCACAAAGCTGAGATCCATGCTCAGCCCTCAGACAAAGACAAGCTCTCCACTGAGGCCTAGAGGCCTGTGTCTGGGTAAAATACACAAGGCCACCGCAGTGCGCCAGTCTGACGTGGCACACAGCTTTAACAATCACTAACGCATCTTTTGCTTTGCCAAAAGAAGAAAAGAAAGAACAAAGTGCTTTCTTGTGAACAGAGTGCCTCACTTGTCAATTTTGTGCGAAGTTTGGAATCTGACTCTGTAATGATTATTTCTTTCTCCATTACACTCCCTGCTTTGTTGCGTTTCCTTTCTCTGAAGCAAACTTCTAACTTGTCTTTCATTCCTTAGTTATAGTTTTGCTTCAAAGATGTTCCTTTGCCAGCTTGACTTGCTGGATATCCTGTTCTAAACGCTTTACGCATTTGTCAAGCATGCTCTTTGAATAACGCTCACTCTTGAAACTTGTGATTCAAACCTTTAAAGAACTTTGCTGAAATTATGCTGAAATTAAGTGCCTTATTTGTGCTTTTTTTTTTTTTCCATCAGTGTGGATTTTTTAAACGTTCCAAGTATGATGACAGCATTCCGAAGTACCATGCTGTGAGGATCCGTAAGGAGAAGCGCCACTTTAAAGATGAAAGCATCATGTTTGATCCATTTGAGAAGAAGCAGTGGATGACTATTTGGAGTGAGAACGAAAGTTACTCCTGAGACATTTGCCTCACTAATGTGAGAGACTGTAGGACCATTTGGTGTCCAGTAAATATTCAGGGGCCTGGATTCAGGACTTTGCACTGTCTGTGTTGTTACAATGGAGAAACACAAAGCAATAGACTCCTTTAAAACACTAGATTTGAACACAGCAATGATGTCAAAATACCAGGCAAATGATAAGTGTAACTTGGGGATACTTGTTTTTTTTCTTTGCCATTTGTTTACAGAGTTGGGACCAGCCTTTAACAAATGCTTATTTGTATAATTGTGGATGATTATTGAGCTACTGTACCTGAAGCAATATGTTTTAAATCTGTAAATATTGAATTGTTGCATTTTGCTTATTTATGTTATTTTTTATTTAATTAGCCAAAGATTCTCCAGGTTCTTTATAAAACTGTGAAAAAGTACAAAAGTCAAGCAGATTGCAAGGCTAAAATAACCTGATATGCACAATGGAAGAAAGCAATCTATCACACTGAAATAATTGAAATACTGTCTGTATGGCAGCATTTATATATATATATATATATATATATATATATATATATATATACACACACACACCCTCACCCACACACATCTCCACCCTCACACACACACCCTCACCCACCCTCACCCTCACACACACACACACACATCTCCACCCTCACACACACTCACCCTCACACACACACACACATCTCCACCCTCACACACACACACACATCTCCACCCTCACACACACACACATCTCCTC
>JAOUQW010000046.1:12205336-12220437 GCA_028565825.1 Olivaichthys viedmensis | reverse complement strand
AGTAAACTCTAGAGACTGTTGTGCGTGAAAATCCCAGGAGATCAGCAGTTTTAGAAATACTCAAACCAGCTCGTCTGACACCAACAATCATACCACGGTCAAAATCACTGAGATCACATTTTTTCCCCCATTCTGATGGTTGATGTGAACATTACTTGAAGCTACTGGGCCGTATCTGCATGATTTTATGCAGATTTTATGCAGCGCTGCTGCCACACGACTGGCTGATCAGATAATTGCATGAATGAGAAGGTGTACAGGTTCCTAATAAAGTGCTTGGTGAGTGTATGTATATATGTGTGTGTGGTTTCCCTACTCTAAAGTAGATAGTTCAGCTCATAAAGGCCTTAATAGGTTTTTCTGTTGCGTTGAATCGGATGTTAGTGCAGGAACAAATGTGCAGGGCTATGGCTATGACCTGGAAGTGAAAAACACTGTTGAACTGTATATTGGGACCATGAAGAGGAGAACATATAAAACAAGTCTACTCTTGGATAAAGTACTTTTATCCAAGGGTACCCAGCTCCAACCATTGTGAATTTCAGTGTCTATATGTGTACTTTTCAAACCTACCATAACCATTTGATTTTACTTATCGAAACTCAGTGGTTTTAATTAAAGAACTTTGGTAGCTGAGATAGAATGAAAATATGGACTGAATATGTCTGAAAGGAGTTTGTTTATATGCATTTGAAAGTTTGTTTCCCACTTTAATCAGGTTACTCCAAAACACACCACTAAATTTGTACTAGACATAATGAATGTGTCCTAACCATTAAATCTAATTTCATAGTTAGTGTACTTTAGTGAACTTTCGTCAAATATCCAGCTGAAAGTGGAAATGACGCTTCAATTCAGTGATTGCCACCATCTCAATCTACACTCAGTAGCCACATTATACGTAGGTACACCTGGTAATCTATCAAGTTACTGTCCATAACGTTTGCACTCTGTTGTAATCCACACATTTTTGGCACCAATGTTTGACTTAAAAGTGAATCAGTTGCAGGGAGTGTTGTGTTCTGTTAGCTTTTTCATGATTTTTTAACCAAAGAAAAGGTGGTAGGTAGATATAATTTACATTTATAAAAGCATTTTTTAATTCAGTGAAAGCATAAACTGAGTAGGGCCTTTATTAAGTATGTCCATGAAAGACTGCTTAATAAGTAATGTATAGGGTTAAATCGGATTCACAATGTTTGAATGATGCCATGGAAACCCTGATTTCTTTTTCTTTTCTTTTTTTAAGATTTATTTGCTCCTGTAGCCAACTTTTGTTATTATCTACATCACAGATCAAATTCAGTTTATAGCCTGTACACATATACATAGTTAGACATAATGTTTTCAGGACAATATCTAGACAGCACCTACCTAACGGTCAACAGTAGTGTTAAAAATACCTGGATTACAGTTTACAATTGACTTATGGAGGCCCATTCGATGCAGCTATACAAGTCAGATGTAGCTAATATAGGGGTTCCTAAGTGTGTTTTTATAGGTCTTGCACTGTGATGGATGAGCATGAAAAATATACTACCTTAGAAAATACAATAAAAAGGATCTGCACCACTTTGTCATTAAGATTAGCACGTAGACAGACTTGTATAACCTTATTAAAGATTAAAAACTTTTTTTTTTTATGTAGGGTGAACTCAGGTAATCTGGGACAATTTTTATTTTCTGTCATCATTCCAATATTTGAGAACAACACTTATCAGGTTTCTCCAACATGTTGTCTAATTCAATCGAAAGAAAGAATGTAGTCATCATATTCAGAGGGGACATTACCAACCATTTAGCGTTCATTGTGCCAAATAATTTTTTCCTGTCCATATCTGGTAGTCTGGGACACTCATGCATTAGGTTTAGTAAATCCTAAATCCTAATGCAAATATATAGTTTTTTTGTTTTGTTTTTCCCCCAGATGCTGATGGTTTTAATTATACAAGAAATGTGTATTTTCCTGTTTTAATGAAACTATTTGTCATTCAATTATTGTTAGGACAATTTAAAACTCTTTTTGTCTAGTTATGGCTTCTAAAGATCCAATAAAAATACAAACAAGCCAGTATGTACTGCACTGAAATATGTTTATTTAGATAAAAAAAAAAAAAAAAAAGCAAAACAGGAATCTTTTAATATTAAGTAATCAGTAAGATTGCCTACATAAAGTAACTATTTGCCATTTCATTTGGGTAAAAAATATTTTAAAAGGCCTAATTAATCAATATTTTATGTTAAATAATCTTTTCATTTAGTCGAACAGGCTCTTGTACATCATCTAAAATGCATATTTCCTCCATTTTAAGGTCTCAGAATAGCTGAAGGTTGTTGTCCCATTTTTCTACTATGTTTTATAAATGTTGAACAATGAAAAATCACTTAGTTTAATAAACTTCAATAAATACTCATTTAATTACTCTTATTTCTGATTTACAGCCTTAAGAGTAAAGTTAATAAAACATTGTCATTCACCTTTCCTTGCTATTGGTCTGGGAAACCTCCTACTAATAAGTCAGTAATAAAAAAATAAAAAAAACGTATAAAATCAAATTAGAACTATATAAATCATGCAAATTACTTCTAACATACACTTACGCCTTTAAACTTTGGCCCACATCTCCTAAATGAGTCTGATGCTTGTGTGGAGAGATACCAAACAACATGCTGAGGAAGAAAGTTTCATGATGGCTGCTGCTACTGTTTTTAGCGACATACTTTTCTCTATTTTTCATAGAGAACAGTGCGTCATACGATGTCAGAAACCACATAAGCAAGTCCATGAAATATGGCAAGTAACTCCCGCACTTGCGTGTTTTGACAATAGTGGGTTAGTAAGACAAAAAGCCTGGTCTTGGGTGGTAGCTCTGGCGGTCCCGGCAGGCAGAAAAACCCTCGAGCATTAAAGCTAAAGTAATCATTAAGTACAAGAACATTTGAATTGCAGTTATTGCGAATTGTATTGTTGTTTGATGTGGTTGGTTAAGTGTGACAGTTAAACAGAAGATTTTTTTATTGATCATGGAAATATCATAAACATCATCTCCAGGAAATAATGATTTACTGTGTAAAAACTGAACAAGTATTTATTCTTCTTTCACGAGGACAAGAATATGCAGAACAAAAAAGGGTTCTTTAACTGTGTTATTTGTTATCTGGAGATGACTTAAAGCAAAGCATATCAACAATCCAGTCTTTAATACATGCATGTCTCGCTTGTTGCAGTTACTGCAAAAGTTCCAAACTATAGTCTATTGTAACTGCATTACTCTAAAAGACTTGAGAAATCATTGAACCAAACTGTAAAGTCTCATAAAATGTTAAGAACAAAATGTAGGATAACGAAATCCAGTAAAAGTAAGGTATATTTCTTTAGGTATTGAATATGTTGTAACTTGTACATGACTCAATACACCAAAATTATATTTTATATACATCCAGATTAATAAGTGACTACTAACAGAACTGAGACTAATCTGATAAGGCAACAGAAAAAGATTTCAATGATGCTGTAACCTCATTCGACAACACTTTCATAGTGCTCGATCTGAACAGAGATTAATAAGTTCATTTGGAATTTGTGATAATAGAGAAAATAGAAGAAATATAAATTCTAAAAACCAAAAACCAGGTTTAAAAGCAGTCATGGAAGCAGTCCTGTGGAGAAGTTTTGCTTGCTGGGTAGTGTATTATAGCTTTCATTTCCTTAAAACAAGTCTAAAAATATCTATTATGATACTGTGCCATTTAAAAATTCTTCTTATAAGTAACAAATGTCTTATAAGTAACAGTGCAAAATTAGCCCTGGTATAAAACCCCTTTGTCCCAAAAAAACTTATCTTTAGTCCTATCGGGACGGGTTTTTCAGGATGACGTCGGTAATAAAATATTTGCACGTCTTCTCCGTGATAAAACTCTTGCATCCGGACAGCTATAAATTAATAAGGAACGAGCGAGTTTCCGGACGTTTGCGCCGCATTTTTCGCATATTCTGGCACATGTTAACATAAAGTGAGGCTTTATGCCGGCTGTAGCTGCAATGGCCAATTTAATCAGCTTGCAGGATCTCTTTTGATTATCTTCATTTTCTTTTTCTTTCTAACGAGCTCCTAGTAAAGACAGTGGATAGATAAAGTGAAAGCAACTACATGTTTTAGAGACTCTTCTACAGCATTCATAATTTTGTTATTGCCAGAAAAATTATCTTAATCCGTGGGCAAAGGCGAGAAAATACGGTGAGTAGAAGCGACCAAAAAAGTTTTTTTCCAACGCAAGAGGCGACACCTGCTTGTAAAATCAGAGATGTCTATCCGGACCGAACTAAGATTATCAGACCACCATTGAGTTTGTGGAAAAACAGTAAGTAATTTGGGCTGGAATTTTCTCAAGGGAGGAGGGAGAACAACACTGACACTGCCAATCCGGACGAAAATATGATCACCGAGTAGCATCCGCAAATTATGGAATTACCCCACCTCCCCATATAAATCTAATCTCGTCCGAACAGGGCTTTGTTTTGTTTTTTGCCCGCTCTGAAATGATAAGCTCAGCAGATAGACAATTTCTTTTACATTTCTTCCCTTAAACTGGTCCTTAATCCTCCGTTTTGCCATTTCTTCTGCGGGCCTCACTGTTGGGCTCTGCGTCGGGTCTCTCAGACATCGCTGTGTCTGTTTGGGTGCCTGCTGAAGCTGGCTTGCTGTTGTGCAGGGTGCGGAGGAACTGCTCACTGGGTCTCTTCCAGGAGGGCCGAGTGGCGATCCACAGGATGAGTGCCCCGAACACGACCATCAGCAAGCCAAGCACATTAACAAATGAGGCCTCTGGAGGAGAATCCTTGTATTTTGGATCTTTCCTGTGTACAATTACAAATCAAGACCTTTAGTTATCCTAAAGTTATATCCCAAGTTATTACATGTGTGGTGAAGAGAGACAACAATATTTATTTCTAATATTGTTAAGGCGAAGTACTAAAACTCATGATGGGAGATATCACCGTGACATCATTTCAGTCTGACAGGGC
Organism: Olivaichthys viedmensis; assembly: GCA_028565825.1. Classification (NCBI taxonomy): domain Eukaryota; kingdom Metazoa; phylum Chordata; class Actinopteri; order Siluriformes; family Diplomystidae; genus Olivaichthys; species Olivaichthys viedmensis. Next base: position 12,215,411 of record JAOUQW010000046.1, on the reverse strand, counting down.
TGCCGTTGTTCAGTGTGACCACTGCGGTTTTGTGCAAACAAGCAGGACACAAACTAAGGGATATCACTAATTACAGATTTGAGGTGACCTGCATGCATGACGTAGCACATTCTCTATTTACCTACTGAGCAGATATATGACCTTTAATTTTATTTTCCATACACAATACACTGATTTGTTCAGTCAAGTATAGTTATGTGAACATACTTACAGGCCAAATATGAGCTTCTCAGTTATGCCCATGAGCGCAGTAGCAATCACAGTGGCAAAGATGAACAGACCACTGAACACATGTATAGGCATAAATGCAGCTCGCACATATCCTGGGGTTACAGGTAGAAGATAGATGCAAACTCCCAGCACAATCTGTCCAATTAAAGAGAATGAACAATACATTTTTTTTTTTTAAACCCACATTTTTGGCAACTGTACATGTGTGTGTATTTGATTGCAGAACTTGTCGATGAGTTAAGAAAAAGATGTGAATGTTACCTGCAGTGAGTAGAGTATGGTTGCAGATAATCCCACCCAGCTGTGTAGGCTGTACATATTTGGGATGTCCTGCACATTATGGAAGTCGAACACGGCTACCAGAGAAATGGCAGCCAGGATGAAGGCCAGCACATTCAGGCCTGCATGAATGAACTTCATCATCAGCTTACTGCACCTCCACGTCCAGGGAAGTCTGTACACAACAATTGCTGGAGGGGAAAAACAGGGTCACTTCATTTTGCAACTGCTTTCTGTTAGAGCCAGATTTACAACACTCAATCCTTCATTAAATCAGATGGGAATTGGTTATAAAAATCCAGCAGCATTAGTGGCTGCAGCCACTTTCGCTGAGCAAATGTATATATCCTTTTTTTTTTTCTTGGTCGATTGGCTTCTCTGTAGCCAACACATCTACGAACACATCAGACAGACTAGAGCTGCCTAAATGATTACACTAAACACTTTTGCTTAGAGAGGAGCATGTTAGAAGTTAAAGTTATACTAGCTCCAACAACACAGGCTGGAGTCTGAGGTGCGTCTGCTGGAGCACTCTCACACTAAATGTGATGCGTAATTGCGCTTGAACATCGCATCAAGTCCAGGCCTCGCGGCGATACTCGCATTACCGATATCGCAGAGCAAAAGAAAAAAGTAAAGAAACGTATGAATACGACCATATGGCGCACGAGTGCCTTGACAAGGTCACGTGATCTGGATCGAGCCTGGGCTACTGCTGCTTCTGCTTTTCTAAATGTGGACTCCACGTTAGGGGAAAGAAAAGAAAAGAAAAGAAAAGAAAAACAACAGCAGCCTCAGAATTGGACCCTACAGATTAAGAAAGTCGCTAAAGCCGCATTCTCTGGCTCTTCCTTAAACCAATACAGAAACCACCCCCGAAAAAAAAAAAAAGAGAAAATGTCCCCATGCAATACATGAACTCCTTACCGATTCCTTGAAGAAAAACAAAACCAGTCACAGCCAAAAGAGGATGCCAGTTAAACTCTTTGGCTCCTCCATCCCAGGCCAAGCCCTCTCGAAAATGTAAAATCCATCTCAGGACGAACACGACCGCGATGAAACCGAGCGCAAAGGCGAAGAACAGCAAGGCAAGGAACCGCCTGTGATTCTCCATGACTGTGGTGTCGGGCTGAGGAACGGAAAGGCTCGTCGAAGCGCGCGCGCGCTCGAGGAATGCGAAGAGCTCCTCAAGCTGTTCCACCTAGATGACCAGCCTCCTCCTCCTCCTCCTCCTCCTCTTCCTCCTCCTCCTCCTCCTCAGTCACCGCTGTTACATGTTACGCAACGTATAATGGCAAACGGACACCCCTTACAACACCACCATCACGCGTGCACGCGCCTCGGCGTTATAGTCGACTTTTATTATCGGTGCGCGCGCGCGCGACGCCGTTTGGGTTTTTAACAGCACGGCCGACGTCACGGCGACTCGACTGCTTGCGAGATTTAAAGGGACACGTCCTCAAAAATCACACCACGCGCTTTTAACTCGGGCCGTCGCGTCCGTCGGAAAAAAAACAAACATTATGTGACCTTTGAAAGAGTGGGGGAAAAAAAAATGCAGCCGACATCGTACTAGGGAAATATTGTTTTGGTTTTTTTTTTTGGGGGGGGCTGCTCATTGCAATATGTCTTATCACAGGGTCATCAGCTTGCCCTTCGGTTTATCTTGTACACATGGCAGGAGTAGCTGTTGTTCCTCTCTTGCTCAATGTGAACGATCGTGTCCCTGTCAAAGTAGACTTCGTGACTGTAGGTCTGGAAGAAAGAAAATACTTAGTTGTGTATATATATATATATACACACATACACACACAGCATAGAGCTCTGGAGGGGGGGGGACAATGTACCAAGTACAAGGTCTCGACTGGAATACTGTGTGATACTCACCACGTCCCACGGCTCCTGAAGGGTAATTCTTTTCAGTAATGCTCCACTTTTATTGTGATGGAGGCGAACGCTGGCTTGTCCCTCTTCTTCCGTGTGACCGACATCCACGATGGCCAACAGGTCCAGCTCATCCTCATATTTAACCATCTTAAATGTCTAAAAAAAAAAAACCGCAAGCAAGAAATCTAGGCTAATATTCAATAATTCTACACCCTTGTACATGTAGCTTGAGTGAGAAACGCTGCATTGTCTTATACACCCAATTTTGAAAAACATATGCGAAATATTCTCCTCAATATGCAATTCAAGCAGCACAATTCTTCCACACAAGTTCATTCTTGTATGGATTATTTAATTAAATCGGTACAATTGATCCTTGCTGATGAGGCCTGATGGCCAAATCATCTAGATATCTTGCTCAGACAACCTCTGCAGCTAATCAATTTCCACTGAGAGTTTCTTAAAATGACATTAGCTGGGAGATTTATTGCTCTGTTGGTTTACATGTATACGTTAGGGCTCTAGGAGTGTGTGTACTAATCTACCTCCTGCTCAGGATCATCATCCAGCTGCTGAAATCTTCTTCTCACTGTTCGGCCAGAAGAGGTCACTGTCACTTGGGAGGAGGCCTGTAGGCAGAAGTGAAAAACAGTCATTAACATTTTGTTACTGGTCAGACCTACAGTGCTGTGCTGTTCCTCCATTGGCCAATTGTATCGGCAAATAAACGTTACTTTCCATCAAGCTACAAGTTGCCGGTGTTTACTGCAAAGTTTCAAAGAAATCACAGCAGCGTGATCGAACAGATTACCAAAATTTGCATGTAATAATAAGGAACAAATACACATACAAGTTAAAAAACAAACTTACGTTGTTTTTCCGAGACGCCGTGATGGAGAAATCACAGACCACCTCATAGTTTGCGTCATATTCTGTTTCTGCACTAATTTTCAGAACACTGTAGAGGAAACATCCAAATACAGTTTCACTACATTAACTACTACATTTATTCATCTTTTTGTTTACATGGGTTTACTTTATTTATCAGGAATGTACCAATAAATGTATTGAAAGCTTTACTTTATGGTGCTGGGCCCAGCGTGGACGATCCTGCCCGAGTCATCAGGGTGGAAGAAGATCCAGTCTTCCTCCAGCGAGTCACACTTCATATCCTGCACACCATTCTTGGCCTTTTTAAGGAAACACAGATCAATAGAGCATAGACTTAAGAGTTAAGCTTAAAATGTGACTGAGAGGGGCATTCAAACTTTAATTATAATATTTCCAATTGTTGAGAAATAATAAAGAAACATTTTTATGATGCACTAATGATGATTATTTGATGCCTAATCCTGCAATTGAGTGAGAAGTAAAAAGAGTGGCCTTCATGAAGTTCAAATGATATTAACTTATTGAAATAAATCAAATGTAATTTAAATAAAGTGAAGTTAGGTTTACAGTTTTCCAACAACACTTTCCACCCCACAACACATCCATTTTAGTCATTTTGTAACAAATACATCTTTAAATCACACACAAATTCTGTAGGGGTTTTAAGTTATATGACACGATTGCTGATTATCTCAAACCTACGTAATAAAGTAACTCGGTATTTAAGTACTTTTTCTTTTACTTTCTATGGTTCTGTAAAAGATACCCTGTCCACCACATGCAGTATAAGCTGTTTAAAAACGGTTTTCCACAGTTACTGTCAAACACACCTGCCTGACACTGCCAGTGACATGCTCCAAGAGCTCTTAACTGTTTACTCTTACTTACTGTGCTGTACATTTATTTCAACATTGTCTTCAAACAAACCCTTAAGCGAGTTAACTGTATCTAAGTCTGAATGTTCAGTCACCTCCAGAATTATTGGCACCCTTCATAAAAATGAATATATGAAATGAATAACACGTGCAATGAGTGATATTTTGAGCGTAAACATATGGGAATGCTGTATAGTTTTATTTTAACACAATATTTTTTCAAACATAAAACGTTTGCTCAAGCAGTGCAATTTCTTTCTGCAAAATACTGGTATCAAAAATATTAGCACCCAAAAATGTATATTTGTTGAAGCCTCCCCTGGAGAGAACAACAGCAGTGAGCGCTTTGGTTTTCACCATGATGATCCATGATAAAGGGATTTTACATGTGTGCAACCTCATATTTGGTCACAAAGAAACAACGGAGTTTGTGGAGGCAGGGAAATTCAATTAATTATTATTATTATTTTTTTTTAAATGATCACATTTTGTTGTCATTTATTTTAAATATTCTTTGGAGCATTAATTATTTTTGCCACATGTGTTTTTGGGAGAAGATACTATTATTTAAAAAAAATAAAAAAAAGTTCTTGTGTGAATGATTTTAGATTTGTCTCCAATTGTTTAAGTCAAATTTGTATCAATGAAATTTGGGTGTAATGTTTTTTTTTTTACAGTCATTTTTTCCCCATTCTCTTGAAAGTGGCCAATAATTTTGGAGTTGACAGTTGCGTTATGCTCACAATGATTATATCTACTGTTAATAGCGATATTAATTTTCACACATATTGTTGATAAATTCACGTTCAGGCATTTAAAATATATACTCTGGAATTGATTCTTTACTAAAACACGCTGCTACTATGCTGCATGTAAATGTAAAGATAATTACCAAGGCACCATTTCTGATGGAGCAGATGTGGTGCGTCCCCCTGTGTCTCTTATGGTTAGGTGTGTAGATGAAGTGCCATGGGTGGCCTCCAATCTGGATCCCATTATCCAAGTATGACATCTCGAACAGTACAGGAGGACACTCTGAGGAGTGTAAAGAATTACATATCTATTTTAACTATAAGGGCTACTGCTCATAGAGTATTACTACCATACCACCAGCCTGTCCTATAAAGATTAACAAATATCTTTGGAGTGTCAAGAACAAAACAATCGACAAGGCATATGTTGTTCAAAATATTCTGCAAGAATGCCGTGTCATCTTAAACCGATGTTTTGAAAGGCACTGAAGGTTGTTACCAGAGGCCTTGGTAATAGATAGTGATCACCCACCTGTGATGTGAATGTTGACTGGAATGCCGTAGGGAGTGTCTCCCACTATTCCCCTTGCACCATATAAATCACACTGCTGTCCCAGAACCAGCTTCTTCGTCCTGAACTGAAACAAAAGAATGCCAGTAGATCAGGTGAACGTCTATAAACAAGCGAATCTGAGATTTTGATCGAATACCTTTATATAAAGCACGTTACCTTTTTCACAACATATTCAAAGCTGTAAAGCTTTACGCATTTTGAGCTGTGTGACACGGCCAAGACTCCTTGAGACAGGAGGACATCAACCACGGATTTGCCAAAGACCTAAAAACGATGCAAACTACTGCATCACGAACACTCAAAACATACTTTTACCACTGATTTAAAAAAATGACTATACATTAAAATATATTTTACTTTTTTGTTGATCTCCAAAAGTCCAATAACATCAAGAGGAAAGACTTTGAATATGGCTAAATGCATGAGGATGTTGTCAACACCAGCCTAAGAGAGAGAGAGAGAGAGAGAGAGAGAGAGAGAGAGAGACACACACAGAGTATTCCTACATAAAATTCCATCGTGTGTAGAATGAAAAATTAGATTCATCAAAATTCTGAATTGTCTCACCTGTCGTGCTAGTGGTGTCTGTTTATGCTGAATGGATTTGACATAAAATGTTTCCTGAGAGACATCCCATCCCAGCGATCTGTCAATGCACACAGGGTAGCACACACACATTAGCCCTACTGAACTATTGTTTCAGAACCTACATACATAAAAGCCATTTCTGAGGACCAAAGTCACTTTGCAACACCACAAACCATGGCTAGAACACCCAAAGAGCTTCCTCAAGTCATCATTACACTATTATACAGTCAAGTGCAAATGTTTGCATACCCTTAGGGTAAAATAAAGGAGACAAAGAAATGTATTTTATCATAACAGGACAGTTAGTTTGTTAGGTTTCACAGATGTTCCTTCATTACTACAAGTTATCAAAATGGTCAAATAGTGTATGTTAAGATATGAATAGTGAAAATTCTATCAGTTCAAAGCGTTTGCATTTCTGAATGTGATATAAAAATTCTCTAATAACTCTAATAATTTGTATGTCCACCTTTTGCCTTTATAACTGCCTACAAACTTTTTGGTATCCTCTGAGCAGATTTTGGATCCCCTCAGTTGTAATATTTGCCCCATTAAACAGTCATACACTGTCAGATCAGGTCTGGAGACCGAGAGGGTCACGGCAAAACTATTTCTCTGTTGATTTTGCCTTACGTTTTGGATTGTCGTCTTGTTGCAGGATGCACTCACATTTCATTTATAACTTTTTGTAATATTTTTATTTGTAGAGAAATTGTAAAAGTAAGTTTTTTTTGTTTTGTTTTTTCCATTCAAAAAGCATGAGGAGATGCAAACTTTTGCACTCAACTGTAGCTGGTATTACAGGATTACCTGAACTTGAAATGAGATGAGAGGTAAACTCTGTGCAGTGTTTCTCCTGTGTCAGCTGAGAGGTGATACAACCAGTTATTAGCCGTTAGGGCCAGAAGGCTGGGTTTCTGCTCCAAGGCCCATGTGAGCACTTTATCCTGTAATAAACATAATAACAGCACATGGATCTGTGTTATCACATTGTCATCTATCTTTATGTATTGGGTCAATTTTTCTAATTCTCTGTTTTCATGTTATAACATTGCCAAGCGTGCACTTACAAGTGGACACTGGCATAATAAGCAATCCTCGATCTTCTCAGCTTTGGAGCGCTTTGGCAACTCGTACAAGAGCTGTGGTTCAGGTGTCAGGCTGCAATTCATTAGGCATTTTATTCAGTATAAAAGGCAAACATGGGTGGCTTCATTGTGATATTCAATGAAAAGGAAAACAGGGCTGGTTAATGTACCTGCTGTAGCAGCACCTGTAATTCTCTAGGTATAGTTTTCCACTTTCATACGAGATGACGGACTTGGAGGATTTTGTCCACACCTTTGCGAACTCTGCACCATCCTACCGAAACAAACACGAATCCCATTTACAGCATTTTAGCAGACACACTTTAGCAGCACAGGGTCATGACACAGTGTCCCCACGTGTGGCGGTCCCAAGGCGTGAACCCATGACCTTCTGAGCCCTAACCACTGCGCCACCACTGCACCTATTAATAACCAAATCAAGCTACAACAAGGGAATTTACCTAAACGAAAAAGCCTTGCTTGAACATATACCTGGAGAACAATATTCTTGAGGATCTTGAGATTTCCTGCCAGTAATGTACCAAAGTCATGCGAGGTGACCCCCGCCGCCCTGAAGCCTAAGAGGACGCAGACGTTGTTGGTTCGCGCTCTTGTCGCTAGAGGGCGCACCACAGGCAACCGGGCCAGACACATGGAGGACGACGACGACGACGACGTGGACACCATTGAGACGACTTTAAACAGGTATGATGTTTAAACCTTCACCAAATCCAAACGATATGCCTCATGAAGACGGCCCTAACTTGAGAATCCGCAGTGTGCCCAACCACGAGAACTATTCACGGCCACGCTAACGTTAGGTATGACCAGCCCAAGTAACCAAGGTTACGGCATGACTGCCATTCCAAAAGAAACTAACGTTAGCAGACTAGCCGTCTAGCTAACCTAAATGTCCACACGTTTAAATAGCTAGTAAGCAAACGCGACCGGCGCCGATTTCCTTCTGCTAATAATCCGAGAGCAAGAACATTGGTTCGTTATGTACGAGTCTAAATGGATGCGCGCTAACGTTAGTTGGATAGTTTACTTGTCTTTAGCGGACTAGCTAGCTAACGTTTCGAGCTACTGTCTGCATATGCATGCTCGGATTAGTCGTTATACGTGCGGAGTGTTGTCGGAGCAAGTGCTGCAGAGATCTGAAGCAAATCGTCCCCAGCCGTGCACTTGCTCTGAATCCTACACCATTGCTGGAAGCCGCCGCTTTTTCACAGCCACTTCCCCCTCAGTGAGAAGACCCGGATGAAAAATGGCGACCGAATCAAGGGTCATGACAGTTCAGTTAAAGCCTGACAGTGTTTGGGTGTTTTGTAGTCATGGCCAAAAGCATAGTGGAGGATATCCAGTGCGCTCATGAACTCTCCACAGTGCAATAGGTTGGGGTCCATATTCTGTAAGCTAGCACGTATAAGAGTACTCATGATGCACTCTTGATGGTTTGTAGGCCACCGTTTTGGACACGGCCTCCCAGTCGACGCGGTCCATTCTGAAGTAATGAAGCCTACACGGGGGACTTTGAAGAGGGATCGTCTGTGGTAGTCATTTGTAGGGTCTAACCAAAGTGAAGTGATGATGAGCATTTACTTTTTAAGGCCCCTTCGAAGCAGCCGTTTACTGAAAGGGCAACGGCCGATGGACACTTTGCTCCCAAGGTTCTTTGTGCTGTTTTCCCTCTAAATAGAAAAACGTCCCCAAACGGCAGGTTTACCTATAAATGTAGGTCGAGTTTAAGTAAGAAGCATATCGTAGCTTTGCGGCGCCACGGGCGTGCATTTGCGTACCCGTGAGTCCCCGCGGCCGCCGTTATTTGTTGTCGATGGTTCGTGGGGTTGGCATAACGGCTGTGGAAAAAGGTGGTTATCGTTGGCCATGCCAGCATGGGTTGAGCCGGCACGTTGGCTATGCCAGCATGGGTTGAGCCGGCACGTTGGCCAGGGGTTTGTTGTGCCCACCGTTAACGGGAGTGGACACGGCAGACCCCCGCCGGCTTTCCCCATGCTGGTTCACTTTTCTGGCTTACCACCAAGCTACGGTGTGTGCTGCAAGAGTGTGTTTGCCAAATAAAGAGTGAATTGCCTGGTTTTAAAATACTTCCTGGTCACGCCTCTTCGTCGCCAACGCTACAATATTTACGCTACGTTTTGTAATAGTAAATTGTAACGAAATGGAATAAAACATCCATAAGCAGTGCTGCGACAAGGAAGCTCTCTGATATACACTATATAGCCAAAAGTATGTGGACACCTGACCATCACACATATATGAGCTGGTTGGACATCCCATTCCAAATCCATGGGCATTAATATGGAGTTTTCATTATCCCTCCTCCACCAAACGTTACTGTTGGCACTATGCATTCCGGTAGGTAGCGTTCCTCCAAACCCAGATTCATCCATCAGACTTCCAGATAGTGAAGCGTGTTTCATCACTCCAGAGAACACATTTCCACTGCTCCAGAGTCCAGTTGCGGCGTGCTTTACACCACTCCAGCTGATGCTTGGCATTGCACATAGTGATCTTAGGCTTGTGTACAACTGCTCGGCCATGGAAACCCATTTCATGAAGCTCCCGATGCACAGTTCTTGTGCTGATGTTGCTCCAGAGGCAGTTTGGAACTCTGTAGTGATTGATTCAACAGAGGATGGGAGATTTTTAGGCGCTACAGCACTCGGCGGCCGCTCTCTGTGAGTTTGTGTGGTCTACCGTTTCGTGGCTGAGCTGTTGTTGCTCCTAGACGCTTCCATTTCACAATAATATCACTTACAGTTGACCAGGGCAAATTTAGCAGGGCAGAAATTTCCAGAACTGACTTGTAGCAAAAGTGGCATCCTATGACAGTGCCACGTTTAAAGTCACTGAGCTCTTCAGTACGACCCATTCTACTGCCAATGT
>JAOUQW010000046.1:12137603-12152485 GCA_028565825.1 Olivaichthys viedmensis | reverse complement strand
CGTGGCCGTCGCACGTGGCGGCCGTCGCCATGGCGACCGCCACGCTATGTCCTGCGCTCAGCCGCGCGCGTGACAATACCTTTTTAATTTTTTGGTTTGCAATACAAGCATATTTGCTAAAAGTGATGGCACTAATATGATCATTTTTTTCTGCCTTAGCCGAATTTTTTGTTTTTCAGTCATTACTTTCTTTGTTACTTCATTCATTCACTCATTCATCCATTCATTTATTTGTATGCACACCTTTGCCTTCCACATGAGCCAGAACTTAAAGATGTCCACATGTCGGCCGCACTGTATGGCCTTGTCTCCAGTATCATATGAAACATCGTACTGTTTATCGGGCTGGAAAAGATAGCCAGCACACATAGAGTTGCAGCTCTGCAGAAGTCCCTGTATCACACACAGAGATTCACACACACACACACACACACACACACACACACACACACACACAGTGAGACCACCATACTTCCAGAGATTCACATAATGAAATGTCAATGCAGAGAGAGAGTGAAACCAGGGGTGAGGAGAGTGGTTAATGATACACTTCAGTGAGCACATACCCTCTTTCTCACTCTCACTGCTTCTTCTACCCTTTTGTCCTGTTTATCTCTTTCTCTCATTTCCCCACTCAGTCTTCCTCTCAAACTCACATTGTTTTTCAAGTGCTGTCTCTTCTGTCTCTGCCTCTGCCTCTCTGTCCTTGCAACCCCACCCCCCTCTGTTTCTCTACATACTGTCTGCCTCACCTTCTCTCTGACCAGAATGGCAGAGCACTGTAGTGGAACACCCATCATCTTGTGAGGATTCCATGTGACAGAGTTTGCCCTACAGACGTAACGCAGCAGAATAAGAACAGGCGCAGAGATATATGTGCGTAAACATGTGTGTATGTGTATTATACATAGGTAAAATCTAGAATGTACCTCTCAATGCCATTAAGTTTGTGTCTGTGTTTTCTGGACATCAACAGTCCACCTCCCCATGCTCCCTGTGGACACACACAGCCATTTCTTTACAACACATGAAAGAGGTCTGATCTGCTGATCATTATCTTCAGCAACAGAATCATGACATCAATGACATTCTTCTTGGCACTTACATCCACATGAAGCCACATGTTGTATTTCTCACAGATGTCTGCAATTTCATTGATGGGGTCGAAAGCTCCGTAAACTGTAGAGCCGGCTGTGGCATTCACAAAAAGTGGAACATAGCCCTGAAAAAGCACAGAGACAGATTACTCTCAATGGACTACAGTCACTGACTAAAGGAGATAAAGGCAACAGAGACGAGAACATTACTAAAACCTAATGTCCCATAGAGACTAGTTGATATCTTTCTGATTTTGATGGACCATACATATTTTATAGTCATGCAAAATAAGGTTCGGTTCTTTAATATTGCCACTTAAGATGATTACTGTGGATTTTCATTTAATTAAATCACTCACAGCCGGTGATGTTTGCTTGCATTCAAGTCTACCAAAAAAGCTGATTAATTTAGTTACATATTAACTTACATAGTTATTAGTTATTAACAAAACATGCAATTTCTTAACTTAGACCACATATAATTAAGCACCTCTACATGCAATGCTTTACAAATATATGCAAACAGTTCACTGAAGTAAGTTAGCTCTTTGAGTTGAGGTGAGTTGGACATCTTTTTTGACCAAAACTCACCTTCCGTTTGGCATCAATGACCTTGGCCTCCAGATCAGCAGGAATGACTCTACCTCTGATAAAGGAGACGGACATGTAACACAGACGTCCTCACACACACACACACACACACACACAAACACACACACACACACACACAAACACACACACCAGGAGCTTACAGAAGTACATGGCCCAGACCGAGAATTTTCTTACCTCTCATCTGTACTCAGCAGAATCAGGTTCTCTGTCCCGAAGCCAAGAACTGCACTGGCTTTCTTTATGGAGTAGTGACTCTGTAAATGGGATATGAAAAACATGTAGATGACATTCTTTAAAAATTCTCCAGCGTTTAAAAAAAAAAAACTAATCTCTATTTACCACATCTGTAGCATATGCACAATTATCATGAACAATAATTCCAACACTTTTACCTGTACTGAGAAAAGAACGGTAAACCCGATTACTCGACACTTACTAATAGTGAAAGTCTAAGGGGTGTTGTTGAATTCTGTCAATAAACATTGAATATACAGAACTATATGACGTGAATTCAAAACTACAACCAATACACTCATTACAATAATGCTCTTAGGATGACACAGATATGAGAAAATGTCTTACCAAAGTTGTTGCAATACAGTAAAAAGTAATTCCGGTTATTTACACTTTCCCTAAGGTTTTGTGGTCTCTTAAATGATGAATTATACAAATTAAGAGCTTAGTTTACAAATACCTTTGACTGAAGAATTCATGAAAGCATTCTATAAAAATACGTGTTACAATTAATGTTTATTGACTGCCAGGATTTTCTGTTCTTTTCCCAGTACAGGGAAACATGTCAAAATTGTTGTTTTTGGTAATCACACATACGCTACAGATGCCGTAGCTAGAGATTAGGTTGAACAAATTCCAGAGTATTCCTTTAATGGATATTTAATGGATTCCTTTAAAGATCAGGTATAGAAAAATATATGGATCAATAGATAATACTAAGTAAACTCATTCATTCATTACATCAGCACTGCTGATCACAATCTACTATCAGAAAAATCTTTATCTTTATTTTTCAATGAGAGAATACATACATGCTCAGAAGTGAACAGCACGAGTCTGGGGGCTGCAGTCATGCCTTTAGTCTTCACCTCAGGGAAGTGTTTATAGCGAGCTATCATCACACTGTACATATTAGAGATTGCTCCTCCTGTAAAAGAAGAAGTCAACAAACTTAGCACAATTGACATCCCAAGGATAACATTAGAATATTCCTGAGCTTTAGAATTGTATCAGCTTACCAACCTTTGGATAATGCTGTATGCATATGTATATATGCATAAAGAGTGATGTCACTGCTTGTAAAATCACAGATTTGTGTGTGATACAGAAGTAAGGAGGAAACCCACCGGGGGAGAAGATTCCATCTCCTTCTCCATTTGGCCAGCCGACAATCTCCTTCATTTTTTTCAGAGTCAACTGTTCCATCAACACGAACACTGGAGCAATTTCATATGTGAACCTGTGGAAAAAGAGTGGTAGCTCAGCGGATAAGGCTCTGCAGTAATGCTCGGAAGATTGTAAGTTCAAATCGCAGGACTGCTGGAAAACCACTATTGGGCCCTTGAACAAAGCCCTTTACGCTTAACTGCTCATCTCAATTTTAATGTTTTGGATAAAAGCACCTGCTAAATAAATAAATGTATTATTATCTTATTATTATATATTGTACCTATTTGTTAAGTACACTGATGATACCTTGAGATAACACAGTAACTGGGCGCCTTGTTAAAAGAAATAAACCCTTATTCAATCATATAAACATACTGTGATATGATCCCAGCAGAGGCATCGCTGTCACAGTAATGATGGTCAATAACCATCAGGAGTAATTATGACTAATGACAGGCTAATTAGTGAATGTAAATGTTAAAGTGTTTGTTCAGACTTAATTAATTAACTAATATAGTACATCGTCATGTAGTAAAAGGTCATGAGAGACAACATAAGGAAAACGTAAGCAGTCTGGTCTCAAGTACCCTAAGATCATTTAGTCTTCTCTATAAAGGTATTTTATACACATGGCCAGAGAATACACCAAAACTACACGTGCCTGATTGCAAGAACTGTTCTATGATTGTCATGATTGAAAATTCTTTAAAGATCTTATAAACTTTGGAAGTATTGTTGTACACTCTTTAAACCACTGAAGGTAACAGGGGTCAGTCATTGTACCATTGGAGATAAATAGTGAAATAAATCAGCAGTGTATCTTTTATTGACCTTTAAATGGTTAGGGCATATGCCATAAAAAGACATAATAGAATCTCTGACCTCTAGAGGTCATCCTGAACTGGTGTGTTCACCCCGTGCTATTTTATTCCTATGTTCTCTGAAGCTGAAAACTAGCATGAATTATTTTGAAACATTGTATAGGACACCGACATCCATTCAGCAGAACTGTTTGGCTTGTTTACACTGAAGAGAATGAAGTCACAATATATTGAATGGAGAGAGAGAGGTGAAGATTTTATACTGTAGCTTATTTAAAGGCAGCTCTGGTTTATCTTTATAACCTCATGATGGCTAACCTTTGAGATAAATCATCCGATCATCATAATAACTGTCTGATTGTAATGTAATGCCTTTTATATGTGTGCAAATCTTATAATATATGTGAGATCATCAACATTAGCCTTGACCAACGAGGCAATATCTCACATGCAGGACACTCCTATCTACAGGCCGTGTATCAAACCTCTGTATTGTTTCTTTTTTCACTGCTTATTTTAAATACATCAAGATTTTATATGATATAATGGCAAAGGCATACTCTTGTGAGCGTTGACCATTAATATATTGCCATGTTTGTGCCCATTTGTATCTGAATTTAAAAAAGCATTAAGCAGAGAAAAGGATGAAGCCACTTCTTGCCAAAGTGACAAATATGCATCTGTTTCTGTTAGATAATGTTTCAATTAGATTCCTTAGATTTAACAAATACACCAGCAGAGATTAGGCAGAAAATTGAAGACTCACATATTAGTGTTTGCTGTTGAAGTGAGCCATTCCCCAGCCAAGCCAATGATGTCCAGCCCAGTGGACAACTGGTTAAAAAACCTTGGATGACCTGATGAAAAAAATAATATCCACAACAAAGTAGATGGACTTCATTGCTCTAAAATTATCCAGCACAATAATCTGTAAAATAATATTATGCAAGTCTATATTTATGTTACAATTCTAATTAATGCACAGCCATAAATTTAAACCTCAGTCATGTCATGTCTCACCTGTCCTGACGCCATATTTGAGTGTGTCTCTACAGTCCACTAGAATCTGCTCCAGGCTCTCGGGCTGGTCTAAGAGCTCCAAGTTAAAGCCCTCTATACCCTCCAGTAACTGGTGTGGATGGTGGAAGTCCAGCACTTTTGTGGATCTGTCAAATGTCTTCCGCACGTAGTTTGTGAGGATTTCCACCACCTCCAGTAGGAATTGGATTGTAGGCTCTTCACCATTCTTGGCAGGCAGTAACTCTTTAAATTAAGGTTATAATAGTAAAAATACTATTCTGTTATCAGTGCGCACAAATGAAATTGACTATATATTTCCACTGGTATATGGCCATATTTAAGGCTTATGAACTTGCTGTCAAAAATTGAAAGAGAAAAACAGGTGAACGCGCTCACCCCTGGCATAAAGGTTGGAGAAGTCGGTCTCAGTGCGCCCGAAGCTGGAGTCGCGTAAACCGAGCTTCTGTGGGGACGGCTGCTCATTCAACGAAGCCACAATCCGACTCTTTTCATCAAGGTTGTTGTTCTTCTGCAAAAATCCTAAATCGTTACAAGAAGAGGAGGATCGGAATGTGCATCTTGCATGGCCAAACATTGTCTTGACTCCCCTACATATTCTTTAGAGAGCTGTGCGGAACATGGAGGGGATCCCCCTGCATAGGGATTTATGATGGAGCCATAATCAGGGGGAGGTTCGCCCCCATGACATCAGTCAAGCAAAAACAAATGGGCTACGTTTAGTGTGCCTCTAAATCCCCCCGGATCAGACAGACACCGAGCCCATCACACACTTCACCGACCGCTGACTTACTAAGCTCGCAGCTAATGATGCATGCTGAATTTCGCCTCAGTGATCCCTATTGGCTCAAAATAGCTTTTTTCCAAAACAGAACCCACAAATTTCCCTGTTTCGGAAGAAGTGATTATTATTATTATTATTATTATTATTATTATTATTATTACTATTATTAAAATAACGCAACGACGGAGTAGGCCTAATTATTTTGTTCGGACATTTGGGAATGAACTTAAATCATACTGCAAATCGTTTTGATATTAACAGCAGGCTATAGAGCGATGTCTGGAAATGAAAAAAAAAAAACGAAAAGAAAAGGAAAGTGAAATGTTATATAGCCTAAAACCATAATAAATGCTATTAGCCTTCTAAATGATGTATAGCAATAGTAGATTTTTTTTATTTTTTCAATTATAAACGTAGTTTAAAAGAAGAAAAAAAAAATCAACATTGGTTTTTGCATCTGTAGAAAAAATACATACCCAAATTTTTTTTTTCAAAAAGCATTTCTTTTTTCGTTTATGCAATATGGGTTAATTTATAACCCATATTGCATTCCAGATTATAATTTTTATCTGCGCTCAAAATGAGATAAAAACATAATGCTATCAAAGTTTTTTTTTTTTTTTTAACCGTGATTTATTTTAAGCAGGCCATTTTTCTCAGCAATTAAATATCTTATCTGATGGTGTGCTAATCTCACAAGAGCACAATGCTTATACAAAGACAGACCGCGCTATCGCAGGAACACACACACCGGACAGACAGCCTCGCAGTGAGGGGGCTATTTAACAGATTGCTGCTGAGTATAAATCCTCCGAGGAACTGTGGATTTATCGCAGGTTGTGATCAACTATATGTATTTTTGTTATCTATAATCCTGCTGAGCCGGTTGCCGTTATAATCTAAAATTATAACACGGCATCAGTCTAATCTGCCCTATTCAAGCCAATGCTTTTGTCTGTCAAACATCTAAAAAAAAAACTAAAAAAAAACCGTGTGTAGAAAATTAGATATGGTTTCTGCATTCGACTATTAGTCTGGCCATAATTGTGTTGTAATTATGCTCCGTTATCAAGCACATTTTATTTTGCAAACGTAAATATAGTTTTTCAAAACCTGTTTTACCCTAGTTTAATACAATGTTAATTAGGTGGTCAAAAACCTGTTCAGTAGTGACATGAGTGACACTGCCAGTTGGGGGCGCTAAAGGATCAGCCAGGCCCATAGCCCAATCATCCAATATTAAGCATGTGGCACATCTCAGTGCCAATTTAGCGTACTCTATTAATATAATACATTTAACTTTTTAGCAGCAAATGGGATTTATTTTTATTTTTTTCAGTATTCGCCGCCAGAAACACATTTCTAATAAAACACCCAGACATCCAAAATTAATGATGCAACCACTGGTCCACTTTCTCACATCTGTCTGCATAAATATATTTCACAACAGCATCGATGGCATCTAACAACGCTGCAATATGTTGTCTCAGAGCAAATAGTCAGCAATCGGCCATTCTACACCTTTCAGCTTATTTCCCACTACCCCAGCCGTGCACTCACATTTGACCTGTTGTTTGGGCATTGCATATATGCTGCAAATAGCGTGAACTCACCACATATCTTCATCCCGAGCTTTCTCGTGCATCCGTGGGCAACCCCACTCCAGTCATAGCCTAAGGTGGAAGGAAATGAACAAACGCATTAGAACTAAATACAACTGTTATCTTCCCTTTACATGCAGTCCAGCCAAGTCGCTATGTTTCCCCAAAACACTTTCAGTGAAGTGAAACCGTATGGGACCTCCACAGTAAAGAGTAGGTCGAAATGCTAATTTTACCAAACCATTATCTCAGTTATCCAGGCGTCAGATCCGCAGATTTCTCCGCCAAATCGTTTTCCTTTCCCACCCAATACAGTCTGAAAACGCACATAATTTCTATTTCTTTCACCCCAGCTCTTTCACTCCGGTTTATTTGGTTTGTGGTTTAAAAATAACCAAATCAAAGATTCATGTGTGCTGACACGAAATCTGCTTGCATTGACGACTGCAATAAAATACAGATTTTTACCTGCACAAAACCCCCCAAATATATTTACTTAGAAATGTACGAAATTAGGTTTTAATTGGTAGCAGGTAGGAAATTGCTTTCAAAATGTTTATTTTTGTATTTTTTATTTTTTATTATTTGCTCAGATGTTCAATAAAGCCCACAAAGACCCGCGTAAATATGTTTTTCAAAAACAACAAAGCATCTAGAGCTGATGAAATACGAAAAGCTATAGAGGCATAAATGAAGCAGTGCTTGTTTTTGAGCCACAGCTAAATGTGCATGATGGAATAGTGCCGATGTAAGTCATTTGTAAGGAGCACATTGCTCTTCTCGAAGACGGAAAAGCTCCTTCCCCCCACAGCCACACAGAGATAATGCTGCAGCGAGCAGCCAGCCATTACGACCAATTTAGTATCCCTACAATTAGAGCTGCTCTTCACTTAATTAGGCTACACAGCGCTGAGGCCAGGTGCCCTGTTTTATTCCTTTTCAGACAGATATAAAAGAAAAAGAAAACAGTTTGGTAAAAGGCAGAGATTTAAGCTAATAAAAAAAAAATAATAAAAATAAACCATTTTAAATATTATTATTATAATATTGTAATAATCTTGTTATTATTTTTATTATTAAAAAAATTATGTACAAACGTTATTCTACTAATAAACGCTTGCTTCTAAACATATCCACCAAAAATATAATGCAAAAAAGAAATAAAATATACATTAACAAATATATACATATTGTATTGCAAAAATAATTGCAATTAAAAAATATATATATATAAAGCCTAAAGAATGTCATTTGTAAATGGATAAAGACGGATTGGTGTTTCTGTGGGTGTCTGTCGTCTTTAATTGTCCCAAGCCCGTGTTTTTAATTCTGACAGTGAGTGTGTGTGATTTGCTGCACCTGAGGCGGTGACCAATCGGGGCCGTTTCACCCTCATCATCACCGCTCCCCTGCGCTCCCCCACGCTCCCCACGCTCCCCTGCGCTCCCCACGCTCCCCCGCCCCAGGACAAGATTAACGGCGGCGGCCACAAAGCAAATAGCCGGAGTGCAATAGCGTTTAATTTGTGCGATGCACCTACTTGACGCAGGTGGCCGTAAATTTGTCGTGTTGGGGTTGGGCTCGCCGCCGCAGGAGGAGGAGGAGGAGGAGGAGGAGGAAGGAGCCGCCGACGCTGCCATCGCTCTACAGACACGGGGGCTGAAGACCAAAGCGCGCTGTCACGGCTCTTATTTCACCTCGGATGAACAGTCACATTCGCTGCGAAGGGGGCAGAGAGAAAGTTTAGCGTCAGGTGTGCGCATGTATAGGATACACCTGTTTTTTATTTTATTTTTTTATTAAGGAAATATAAACTAGAGGAAATGGGCACCAGCTTAAGCGTTGCAGATTGCAGCAGTATTTAGAAAGCATCATTTAACACAACTTGCAGTCAGGCTGCAGGATGCGTTGAGCAGTTACATAGAGTGAACGTGCTGGAGAACTTATAAACAAGACGCAGCCCATTCTGTAATGAGAATATGTGTGATGACAAGTAAAAGTTTATTTCACACAAGTGAAGCGAAAGAAAAGCGCGTAAAGGCCAACTGGCTACTGGTTAGTAGCGCATGTGCCATAATGTCAATCCATAAATATGGCGCTTGATTGCAAGATTACAAGCGTGCAAGTGGCCATTGATTAATAAAAATGCACATAGCATGCAGACTAGGAAGACCGCCTGGGAAGACATGAGAAGAAAAAGTTCGAAAAACGTGAGTAATTGCTGGCGAATATTAATATCAGAACCAATGGAAAACCAGAAATTTGATAGAGTACCCAATCCTGAAAAATGAAACGCATTTGAAATATTGCACACCGTTTGAAACAAACCCCGATCCTAAAAGACCACTGATTTACCAAATGAAAGGACACCACCATCACCCAAATTGTCTCAACACAATATATTGTACTAGACAAAGCACCTGTTAGAGCAATGTTTGTGTTGGCAATTCACAAAACAGTAAAACCATCCAAAGTTACCTTTGTAAAGCAGATCCAACGGGTGGGAGGAAGCAGAGTATCCAAAATCACGAGAGATCCAGATTTCAGTGTTGGAACCGTGGTCAGGTGCGCCTTCACTCCGAGCGAAAGGATTCACAAATAGCGGCCGCCTAAATCTCATCCGTGGTGACCTTTGGAGAGGCGACGTGTGGTTTGCTGATCTTCACCGCGTTTTATTCGTTCCCCCGCGCGCGCGTGAGTCACACCGTTACCTCCTGTTGTAGCGCATCTCAAGCAAGGCAGACCACATCACAAATTCGCTTTGTTCGCAAAAACCCCATCTCACAGGAGGCATCCGAGCTACTTTTAGGACTTGCCCCCAGGACTAAATGGAGCTCCAAGTCACGTAAGATTTTGGAAGTTACAAATTGCGCTCACGCACTTTAAGCCCGGGGAGGTAGGGGAGGGGTTTGGCAAAATCCTGACCTTGATCAAAAAAAAAAAAAAAAACGAAGGACAAGCGCGCCCATAAGGTAAACGAAAAGATTATAAATAACCTACTCCCTGATCACAGACATATTATTGCGCCAGTCATTTCGCCAATAGAGCAGATTATTCAATATTAATAACATGGACATCATGCATTGGGCAAATTTTGTAGCATGCTTGCCAGTGTTTTACATGAAACACAAATGACGAAACAATTTTCTTTTTACTATATCGTATGCTATATCGTATTTTTGTAGCTTGTAAGATGTAAGAAAGCGCAAAGTGAATGCTGTAGAAGACAATCCACAATGGTGGCAGTAAGCAATTGGTTTCATAAACACATGATCGCTTAGTTTTGTTTTAAAAAATCACAAAAACGAGTTTGCACGGTGTGTTAACGCAGTCCTTATCTAAAACATTAGAATCCGTACTAAATTGTAAAACGTCAGCTGTCGACTATGCTTAAATAAAATTAAAAAAAAAAAAGAATAGAATATTATTTGGCCCAATTCGCGTCTTTGAATAGTTGACTCGTTATTCATGAGTAAATTTAGAAATGTATGCGTGGGATCAGTGCTGGTCAGTAGTTGTGTTTGCCGTAGAGCGGCGCTGTGCCTCCGTGTTTCAGTACCTGGACAGCTCCCTCAGAGACACGGGCTCTGCGCCAAATGGCTCCCCATTGGCTATATAGTGCACTAAATAGGGTGCACAATTCATTACTTCATACCCTATGTAGTGCCGTGATGTACAGAGTAGGGATCGATTTGGAATTCAGCCTTTCCAAAACACAAAGCCACAACTATTCAGGTGAACAATGTAATGTTTACTGACTAACCTTCTTTCGTGCTGACAGAAGAGCTAAATCAGCTTTGCTTTTACTGGTGCATATCCCCCGAGTACATTTTACATGTAAAACGTGGATTATTTAGATTATTATTTTTAAAAAAAATTATCTCGAAAACTTGTGATGCCACTTTTAACTAATATCGGAAAGACTGATAGGTGCCCCTTTTACGCTTTTGTTTTTGAAGAAGAGACCAATCGTTAAAAAAAATGTGATTTTAAAACCTTATAGCCACAAACCAACGCAAGATGGCGTTGGAATATAACATCTTATTGGTATTGTTACTGCTTGATCCTCCACACGTAACCTGGCGAATAATGTCAGATTTAATTCGGATATTTACATCTATATTAGGCGAACCATACATAATGCCCCCATTCCAGGTATCATAAATAACTCAACAAATAGATTTGCTTTCAAATACATCCATTTTCAAAGAAACGTATTTGCTTTCCTTTGTAACTAATGACTGCATGGAATCCTTCAATCCAGAGACATCACAGATGGGTATATCCTCCCTGCTGATGTTCTGCAACCTGGGCAGATACCCTGGAAGAATAAAGGTCTGTAATGCAGCCATTTCCAGTTCCTGATAGTTTAGGGGGCTTTTTGTCTTCAGTCTTGCCTTCAGTAAGTGAATTGCAGCTCAATATAGTTTAAAATCGGTTTTCTGCCTTGACCGGTCAAGAACATTCTAATTTTGCTTACTCAAATTTAAGACATTTCTTTAGGCCTGAGCAGTTAAGATACCTCTGTACAATTTAAATTATGCCAAAAAACTTGTCTTGATGGATCATATGAGAGTAATATTATCTATCAAGACAAGTGAACCAGCTCCACTGACAGTCATACATGCCCATACCACCATGTTTTACAGATGAGGTGATGGGCTTTGCATCATGAGATCATCAAGCTGCTTTTTAAGCTTTCCTTATTCCAGAGCTGGTACAGGTCTCATATTTCTTTGCTACTAGAACCATCAGTGGCTTCTTAACAATATACCAAACTAACTCCTGCTGGCTAGATCTTTTACAAATCTAGTGGGCAGGTAGGGACCCAGCAGTTTTAATGTGGTGGCAAACCTGTTATGGATAAATATCTCAGTAATGATTATTTAAGCTAATGTTAGCCAATGCTAATACTAACATTCATTTGTCCTCTAGCAAGCTAATAACATCATAGCATGCATTTAATTCCACAAAGCAAATTAACACTTTGCTATTTAAGTTAATATTACTGATAAAATCTACAAATTCATTACTTTTCAGGAAGGACAGTGTGAGGAACACAATAACAGTGTTTCAATAAAAAAAGTCAACCAGTTCAGTGACATTAGGTTAGCTGGCTAGCGAATGTTATACGCTAAAATGTTTTAATCTAATACAATGTAGCTAGCTAGAATGTCTAGCTACCTGGTTCCATTAGCAAAATTAATACCATTATTTGACAATGTTTCGACCAGTGTTTACTATTTTTGACTACCTGGTCAAATATTAGCGTGCAGTGTCATCATGCACCCCACCACCCCATTAGAGTACAATTATCAAACTGTGCTATTACATGGTGGAGGTTAAAAAGGCTATCCAATGACGAGCACCCTTTGCAAGAACTGCAGCACTTACTTTCAACTGCAGGCTAGTCTATATCCACCTATTACACTGGTTATTTTCTAGTTAACAAGCTAATTTTCATGCTAACGCACAGCTTATAGCAGCTATTATTAATCTGAATGATGAAATATAGATTAGGGAGTTTGGGTGGGGAATTTACATTGGTTCTGTCATGCTTTTGTATTGAGCTATTGCAACCAAATTGCCAGATACAAATTCATTTAAAATATCATAGTGGTTAAAAAAAAGTGGTTGGGCATTCTTGTCAGTGAAATTTCACCCCTCAGTCCCTTGCTGATCTCATTGCAACGATTATGATTAGCCTGTAGCCTGTATAATATAGTGTTGGAAAATGCTGCATCATCAGACTCTCTTAAATGATTAGTAACCTTCTGTAAGCAGATTTTCATTGTAAAATTAGGCCTAATCATTTACACAGTGTAGCAAGACAACTTTATTCTGATCGTGCTACTTCACTGATGATGGCTGACTGTCTCACCCGGAATAACTGGGGCGGCCAGACTTAAAAGTTTAATGTGCAATTTGCAACTATAAGAAATATTTGCCAGTAATGTAAAAGAAATTGGGAAAAGTTTGAATTTTACAACTGGTACTTCTTCCTTGAGTGGTTTATTGCCGGATTGCAAAAGTGCAAACATCGGACTATTCACTGACTCGCAAAAGACCCAGAGTTTTCCCATTATCAGGTTACTTAAGTGCATGTAAATGCATTGATTGAATTACTGTCAAAATCTGATTACTTTGTAAATATGCTCACTGATACTTCTGTAGTCCTCATGTTTAGAGAAAAGACTCCACATGCAAATGTCACATCTAGAATCAACTCTAGCTCTCTTTATGAATAAACTAATGATGCATTGACACACTGCTAGAGAAACACACTGCTAAGAAACAAACAGTTACTTAATTTACTTACTCAACTGATAATTACTTATCAACCCCTAAAATGAGGGACTATGAATATGACTAGCACTTTTTAACAAAGAGAATACAGACAGGGATACCACCCACGAATGATATATGCAATCCAAATAACTGGCAAT
Organism: Olivaichthys viedmensis; assembly: GCA_028565825.1. NCBI lineage: Eukaryota > Metazoa > Chordata > Actinopteri > Siluriformes > Diplomystidae > Olivaichthys > Olivaichthys viedmensis. The sequence continues at coordinate 12,138,682 of JAOUQW010000046.1, read as the reverse complement.
ACCACAGTACCAAAAATAAGCAACTAATCTTTCTAACACTATCTGATCATATAAAACTATTCACTGTAAAACTCAGTGACCTGAATATGATAGTGAGAATAATAATTAATAATTAAAATGCAGTTTACACCAGGCTGACGACATTCGCTGAATCCAGAAACATAGTTTTCAGAAGTAACTTCATTTTCCTGACTCTGCCCTTTGAAGGTGACAAATGATCTGTTACTCGCTGCTGATTCCAGTCATTGTGCCATCTTGGTTTGGCTAGATCATAGAGTTGCTTTTAACACTGTAGACCATCATATATGATACAAGTGTCGCACTGGACATTGCATTGCATCATCATTCAGTGAATGTCACCCAACTGGTTTCTGTCAAACCTGGAGCATAGAAAAATTCCACTTAATATTGGTGATTTATTTTCTTCTTCTGACACCATCACCAGTGGTGAACCTCAAGGGTCCACTTTAGGGTTTATTCTTTTTCTATATATGTTCCCATAGGGACATAATACTCAGAAGCATAACATCTCCTTTTATTGTTATGCTGATGATGCTCAGCTTTATCTTCCCATAGAGCCCAGTGGCTCAATTACTGTCTTGAGGACATTAAAATTTAGAAGGCCAATAAGCATAACTACATAAAAGCAAATAGGAAGAAATTATAAGTTTTATCATACAAGTTTATAATATAAGTTTACAAACAGTTTTTTGGAAAATATGGGCTGCCTAGCACCATACATCAAATCTCACACACCGATATCTTGACACACAATTAGATCTATACCTGAGAAGGAATATATAGATAATACTCGGATGCAGGCATTATATTTTAGCAAAGATCAACCTGTCCAATAATTTAGGTTTTAAGTTCTATTTAGGCAGTGGGGGGGTTTGCTTCACATTAATTATTTATGAAGCTATTTTGATCCTCTGCATTATACACTCACCGAGCACTTTATTAGGAATACTATACTAATACTGGGTAAGGCCTCCCTTTGTAGTCTCAAGGTTCGACGCGTTGTGCATTCTGAGATGCTTTTCTGCTCACCACAATTGTACAGAGTGGTTATCTGAGTT
>JAOUQW010000046.1:12082947-12106070 GCA_028565825.1 Olivaichthys viedmensis | reverse complement strand
ACTGTAGAATACGTCTGTAATGTAATGAAACGTGGAGAAGGTGAAAGGGGTGTGCAGACTTTCCGGCTTGACTGTATGCAGACATCTACAAACATTAACGCGTGAGAACCCTACTGTAAGTAACAAACACTTACACTTTAAACAGGGATGTGCAAAGGAGTGCGTACACCCACCACACACCCACACATAATATTCGTAGAGGAAGACGCACATACCTGGTTGATGAGGGAGTGGATGAAGAGCACCGGTGGCTGTGTCGATACTCCTTGCGAACTCTGTGTCCTCTATATGCTGTGACACACACATTTTAACACTAGTCACTGACACACACACTCTAAGGTTTTTAGTTCTGTAAGGTTTTTAGTTTCATAAAAGCCTTCAATTTATTATATTTTATTCAGTCAAACAAACTGGCTCTTACTTGGAAATTCTCTTTCTGCATAGTCATAATAAAAAGCATGATCAAATATCTGTAATTAAATCGGTAGATAATGACTTTTTATGACTTACAAATTATCTGAGGAAAGAAACAACCCAAAACCGAATACACATGAAAGCAAAGCAATTGGACTGAAAATGCAGAAGCATTTATATATTCTAGTTTAAATATGTTTCAGCAATTAAAACTGAGTGCTCCATTTTTAATCAGTGCATAACTGAGAAAACTGTCCAGTGAGGAATAACGGAGCCAAACACCCTCTATGTTAAGAGTAAAATCAGACAGACATGCACGAAAACACACACGCGCGCACACACACGCGCGCACACACGCACACATGCACGCATGCACGCACGCACGCACACACACGCACACACAGACACACACAGACACAGAGAAAGAGTGAGGGAAAGAGAGACCCAGAGAATATGCAAGGGCACATATTTGGATGGTGGTTAATCTGATGTGCTTTGTTATGTTCTCATGCATGTGAAAGATCTGTATTATTTTAAACATGCTAAAGCAGCCCAACTCAAAGACTAGCACGCAACAATGTGAACGTGCTGGAGTGATATAGCGGGACTTTAAGGCCCTTGACTAAGAAAGCTCTCAACCCCCCACGAAGACACAACACAAACGCACATCAACATACCCTCACGCATAAGGAGACTGAAGGACCACATCAACTAGAGCACGTCAGCTGGCTTTTTTCAGTGCGACAGATCTGTTCTATTTACAAGTGGCTTTAATAGTGGACACATGGGGAGCTGAGAGAAAGTGACAGAGGAAGAGAGAGTGAGTGATGAAGAAAGAAAAAGTATGAGAGAGAGAGCAAGAATGAGAGAGAGAGAGAGAGAGACAGAAAGATAGCCTCTGTGCCAAGAAGGAGGTGGGCAGCACTTGAAGAGAGGAGAGCAGAACAATGGCATCTCTCCTCCCTGTCCCTCCCTCTCTCCTGCCTCCCTCTGGTACCGCGCTCCCGCCCTCTCCCTCCCTTCATACGTCCTCAAAGGAGGAGTGGAGTGAGGGAGGGGGCACCCCAAGAAGGTTAATATGCCTGCTTTGATCTCGGCCAGGCCACAGTGAGTAAGAATTCATTTACATTTCAGATGAAAAGGTTGACAGTATAAAAAGGCATCTTGTTTCTGGTATGTGAGAGGGCTGTAATAGGCCAGGAATTTGAGAGAGGAAGTGGCAAGGAAACAGAAGGGGATAAACCCCCACCTCCTCCCCCTGTTCCCCTTCTCCTCTCCTCCACTGCCTACACTGGGAAAGAGATGAAAGGAAAGAAAGGATCTCAATATGCACTGTTCCACTGAAACAGCCCAAACTCTCAAACTTTTCCTCTCTATGTATTATTAATTCATTATCTCTATGGGTTTTATTTGTCGAAAATAAGGGGACTTTGTAAAAATAGCCTAGTTTTAGGAATCTCAATGAACAAATGGATCAGAATCAAACTGCCCATCCACAACCTTTTCAGGAAAGAGGAGGGGAGTTGCTGAGAGATCTGTGTGGAGTTGTGGACATTCAGAGCTGAGATCAGTACCTGACTGAATCTGGAGAACTGCCTTCTCCCGCTCCTGCTTAATCTGCTTTATATACTGACGGGCCACATAACCCCTCCATGCTACAAAGAAAGAGAGAAAGAAAAATAAATATATAAATAAATAAAGAGATGGACAGAATGAAAGAAAGTATTTTTTCCACTTTTCCACCGGACTAAGCGGTACGGCACAGTACAGTTGCTAATCTGAATTATTCATACTCTGGACGAGTCCCTGTGTCCGTTTCCCATCGCATATCAATACCGATGAAAGTAGGAGCTGTTCTCTGGAAGTTGTAAAATAGTATTAACAATTCTCAAATTGAAAAACAAAACAGGGATATAGCTTCTACGTTAAAATGTGTGTGGCGCTATCACATTGCTCCTACTGAGGTTGCATGTCTACCTTATTAGGCTCCTATTGAGCACAAAGCAAAGGTCGTTTGTTGGCCTGCAGTAATGTCGACGAGCAACCCAAATGAAGCCAAGTGTGCCAATACTTAAATCTTATTAGAAATAGAGAGAATGTTGAGTGAAAACTGTCAGACAGCATTTAAATACAACAGAAATACAAGGATTAATTGCTTTTTCTGGGCTGAATAGTCAGGCATACAGTGCACTACATACATTCTACAATGTATGTATAACCCTGTGTAGTGAGCATATACAGTGAATAGGAAGCCGTTTGGAATTCGGCCTAACTTGAATGTATAAAATTGAGCTAAATATCAGCGACAATAAAATATTACTCTGGGTAAGTAAATAAAAACTATTTTGAAGCATTAAATTGTGTAATAAAATGTTATTGTCTCCTATACCCCCCCCCCAAAAAAAAAAAAAACTTTGTCAGACAGTCACTACACTGCTACTTAAAGTTGATGTGTCATACTGTTCCTTAGAGAAGCAATTCTAGCTATCTTGTAGTTTTTTTTTCAAAATGGCAGTTATCTGATGACTCTGTGACGACTGCGTTTGACCAATCAATGGGCTGCACTGTTTCCAGCTCCACCTGTATGTCCCTGTTCGGTAATCCTGGTAACCTGGCAAGAAGGGTAACCAAATTCAGCACAGGTACTTAGTTATGGTATGGTTCACTTGGTAACGGATTGTTACCGTAACGTGCTGTGCCACATTGTCTGGGGGAAAAAAAAAAAACCTTATAGTATAAAGTAGTAATAACATAATCATATGGTGCAGATGGAAATTTATAAGAAGACTAAAATCTGAATGTATGTCAATCCAAAGAATCACACACAATATGATTCATCACTAATCTCAGTTGAATACTTTCTGACAATATCTAACAATGTACTATTACAAAATGTAATACTTGAAAGCACTTTCTCAGGTGTGTTTATTAAACTAAGGGGAAAGCAGTATTTGAAGGTTCCCATCATGCCCCTGTAGTGGTGGTGTACCCGACTGGATGATGATTGCCCCATGATTGCGTTTCTCTCTCTCCCTGCGGTATCTCCTTGCCCCCAGCCAGCCTCTAGTGTAGGCCTGTATCACCACCACCCGAGCCATCACCTCTCTCAACAACAGATTCAGCAGCTCCACGTGGTAGTATTTTAGAAACACCTGTCTCAAACACACACACACACACACACGCGCGCGCACACACACGCATACACATAAAAGCATGAATACATATAAAACACACATTAATGCGGAGAGGGTACCTTCACCTCTCAAAAACACACACAATGTTTGCAATCAAGGGGCTTATAGGGGAATAGCACTCTTTGAACTTCTTATTTTTTCTTTTTTTTCAAAGCTGCAGATGCCAACCATCTGGTCAATTAGAGTCATAGATAACAACCCCTCTCTGCTTAGGGATTTAACTCTTCAGAGAGAGAGAGGGAGAAAATGAAAGACACTGAGAATGAAGATAGAGCAAGAGAATCAAAGAGCTGAGTTTGTTTTGTATGCAATGGATGGGGTGGGAAAAAACAGCCCTCTGTTGTGTGGAACAGGTATTTCATCACTCTATCGGCCCAGTTGATTTAGTAGAAGGTGTGCAGTGAATGACGACTGTACCTTGGTCCTGCCCAGAACCCAGTTGTCCAGTTTGGCTTTCTGTAAGATAATGACAGCATTTTCCTTACTGCTCTCTGGCATCTGATGGGCCCGGAAAGCCAGGTAGTAGTACCTGAGGAGAGGAGGAGTTAATCTATTTGACTGTACAACTAGAAAGAAAAGATGAGATGCTACAGATGAGAAAATACAAATTATAAATCATATCATAGGAATTAGTTAAAGATTATAATCATATAAGGATACATTGAGTAGTCAAACGCACAGATGTACAAAACACAACAGCAAGTCAAAGGTTCTGCACCCTTGGTTTAGCTTAGACCTTCATCTTCTGTTCACTACTTAAAAAGGATGTCTCCTTGATCCCGGCTGTCTCCTTTTAATTTATAGTAATACAATAGCAAAAATTATTTTTAAAATACCCAATACATTATTATTTATATCTCAAATATTAACAATATTAACATATATTTATGACAAGACATTTTTCAAACTTATTTTAATGACTCTCAGGTCAAAATTATTATTTTTGTAATATAAATATGACTTAAAAAAAAAGATTTATTTCATGTTCATTAGATACTTTTGAGCCAAGAATATACATTTTCTAATTGGAAAAGTAATTTTAGTATTGTTCCAAAAAGCATAAGGAAACAGAACATAAGGGTTAGGTTGGATTAAAATATCTGCTGCATTATGTAAAATATTTGATTGTACATTTTAGCTGTAGACTGAAAAAAATTAATTGACGTTAACCCTTGGTTGGTTGTGCAATGTTCTCTTTACTCATTCATTTAAAAGCAGCAGTAGCAGCAGCAGGACCTCGGGTTCATTGTTCAGAAACATCAAGGCTCATGAAGGGCCAGGTTGATCCTGGGTGTTCGCCTGCTTTGCGGAGGAAGATAACAACTATTGTGTTTCCAAGAGGAAATATCTCTTTGATTCACCACTACCCACTGCCTTTCATATTAATTCATGTTGATACCTGTTATCTCTTTGATGATGGATAGAAGAGGACTCTACCATGACTTCAGAGAAGACTTTGATAAGGTCATACAAATTTAAGTTAGTTTGTAGTAGAGGAGCATATAGGGCCGGTCCATCCACTGCCTTGGTTGGAGCATCACTTAATTCACCAAGCATGGATTTAATGGTCACAAAACATGGATGGCCATGAAGGACAGAGTGAGTCCTGGGAAAAACTGAATAACCAGGACAGTCCTCTGATCTAAAAGATGACAAGAAAGAGGAAGAACGCCCGGAGTTTGTTGCGTCCCTTTTGGAGAAGAGTTAAACTGTGTGAGATGCTAATGTACAAGATATGACCTACATGTAAATTTTCTTTTTGGACTGAGACAGAAAGAGACAGAAAGACAGTGTGAGAGAGATAGAGGGAAAAATTATGAGGAAATTGTCCCAAAGCCTTCAAAAAGTTTTTTTCCCCCCAGAAAAATTCAGTCAATTTTTTCAAAGTACCCCAGCACAGTTAATTAAAGGAATATAATTTTTGCCGTTATTTCTATTCTCAAGACATTGACATTCAATTAACGATGAAATAATCCCCTTTCATTACTAATGTTCCATTAAATAAATTCACAGTATAACCTAATCTAACCTTGGCAAAAGAAGACCTTTCAGTACAGAAGAACAGGTACAGTCTTTGTACAATATTTAGGCATCTCTCGTAATTAACAGAGCTAACAGGCTAGGGGTCTCAATGCTGCTCACAAGCTCTGGTTAATTATATTAAAGATGGTATATTCCAGCACTCCAGCATTTCAGATACCTGCAAATACAGTAATCATTTTTACAGTATAACTGATTAAATGTAGATTTTAAACACAGAGTCCTAGCGTAAGAGTTAGTTTATGATGATCCAACACTGGTACCTCACTCCAGGATAGGTATTATATACTTTCATGCTAAAATAAAATTCCTGTAAAATTATCCTTTAGGTAAAACAAACTGCATACATTTACAATTGATACATTTTTACATTACAATTGGAGTAAGGTACAGCTGAACCTGTTCTTGAAAAAGGCCAAACATCCTCATTTACATCCAGCTTCAAGTCTTTTCCTTTCTGTCCTCATTTAGTAGCTACTTTACTCTAAATCTTCTCATCCTTCGCTCAGGGAGTATAGTGTTCTCTCATTAATAACTACATGCCACTGAATCTGTCCCACTTATTCTGCCTAATTAACAAGCCATGTTTTGTGTGATGGGGCTTGTTGTATGAGAGCTCCTGAGTGGCAGCTCTGTGCTCTCCTACCTGTTAACAAAGTCATCAAAGGTGATGCGGTGAGAAAAGCCCTGGCGTCGGATGTTGACGGTCTCCAGGATGCCTGTGTAGCGCAGCTGAACCAGCACGCGTTCCTTATAGAAGCGTAGAGCCTGCCGATCGTCATTGGGTTTAATGCAGCGCGCAAAGTGAGGCGTGCCCATCACCATCTTAGACAGCAGATCCATCAGCGAATACTGGCATGCACATAGAGAGTATAACCCAAACACAAAATCAGCTACAACTCACATTATACAACAATAGCGGCTAAGCATGATACAGCGTTAAAAAAAACTGTTGTATAAAATAAATTTTGACAAAATATTTAAAAACAAAACAAAATCATTATAATTATCCCTTAAATTGTAACTAAAAAATCAATGTTGTTAATTTCCCCTTAAAAGTCTTGTAGTGCTGATCCTTGCAGAGCCACAAATGAAGTCTTTCAGTGATGTGGGACACTAAATGATGCCTAAAATTGTGGACACTTACACGGAAGTAGGAAGCTACGGTCTGTCTCCTCATGTTGGTGGTCTCCTCTGGGTGCCTCATCATCTCCATGGTGTCCACCTAAAATAATGACTGCACACTTCAGTTTTAGTCCATCTGAAAATACTCACTTGTGCTAATAATTATATATATATATATAAACTAAATATTGTGAATACTGTAACTTGCTCAAGGTCCTGACATTAAATCAGTCCAAACAGAAAAGCTATTGTGCAGATGAAAACAATACAGACTGATTGAATGCATGTAAATGAGAACAGCATCTATTGCAAAATACACACAAGTCTTATATCAGAACTATAATTTTGTGTACTGTATATGGATATATTCAACACATGGTTAAATCTCTCTCCACTCTGGAATTGTAAATGCACTATAATGGACTGTTTTTTCTTAAATTAAAATGGGATTACAATAATGGCGACATCCTTGTCTGGGTCTTGCAAGAAAATAAACACATAAAACCCAACATCATGCAGACAGGAGCAGTGTGAGCATTCTAAGGTGACATTAATACTTCAGGGTCCTTTCCAAAATCAACCTTGTCATCTCAAACGAACTGCTGCTTTTCAACAGTGTTTTAACAAGAACACATTATGATTTTCTTAACAGCCATCTCCTCTCCTGGACTCATCAAATTTAACGACGCAATAAATATTTTATGGCACATCTATACAGCAAAGTGCATATCTTAATACTTCATTTCATCAAAAGGTATGCCAAGAATTTCTTTCAATGGTACAATCCTTACATTCTGTAATTGGAGGTTTTGACAGCTGGCTATGTCCAACGTGTATCTGAGAGAAACAGGGGAGGTAGATTGGTTCCTGTGTGAATGCTTTAACAAGATCTCCCTCTCTACATCTGTCCCACTTCTGGCATTGCTTGTAACTTTTGGTGAAGCTTTTTATCTGTCACTGTAGCTGTTTGTAAAGTTACTACAATCTTCATTAAAGCAAAAATGAACATGTTCTCATAAATAATGACAGGAGGGCCAAAAGATCACTCGGCTATTAAAGTTAGTCAGAAAGTGAAAGAATGTCCTGCTCACATGAAAGCAGACCTGAGGTTTTACATGGCAAAGATGAGAAAAAAAAAAGAACGCAGACTTTTTCTGGCATGAGCTAAACCCCAGGGCAGCAAAATCTATTACAAGATTTGATATAGCGAAATAATATAGTAAAAATAACTATTCTCAACTGGCTATTATATCAAGCATCGGCTCAATCTAAATGAAGACCATAGACCTAAATCAACAACATAAGCAGACTTGGATCTATGATTTAAAAAAAAGAAACCTGAGAAACCAACAGCCACTGATGGTTAATTCAGAGCGCGCTGAATGGTTAAACAATCTTACCTTTGACCGATATCGAGAAGACTGAGAATAGAGAGGGTCATTTGGAAACACAGGTAGAAAAAACAGATAGGTGAGGGGTTAAAGTAAGTATTCATACACAGAATTCAGATAATGGGGGCTTTAGATAGGCCTTTGCTTAGCATTGAGAAGATATTGTGTTGGAAATAATATGAGATCACAGTCATAACCACTGATTCACTGTTACTGAATCAGTAAGGAAAGGTATAGGAGGTCAAGTTAGCAGAATGGGTAGATTTGAAAATGGCATCACACAGAGAGTAGAACATTCCAATAGAACATTACAGCATATGGAATGATGATCAATCATGCAAATAACATGCTGAAAGATGTGCGTGGGGTGTTGTTAAGCACCTTGCTACGTCCAGCGTTGAGCTGAGGAGGTAGAGATCGGGACGCTGCAGTGACTCTGGCTCTGGAGGTGGCCAGGTTACCTGGAAAGCAATGGTTATAAAAACCCGAGTATGAGCTTTTTCTAGCAACACTTACAAGGTGGAATTTATATAGACATACTGTATATGTAGCACGATAAAGATCACTATGGCTCACATCAAGTTTAAATATCAACCACTATGCAGTAGCGATGACTTAAAAGAACATTCAGACAAACAGATCCGCTCTGCTAACATTTGAACCTCTTAAAATAGTGGAGCAGAAAATGGTTTAGGCACAAAGCACAGCAACACAGGAAACTTCACAGCAAAGCATCATCCTTTTTTCTCTCTCTCCATCATACACATGCGTGCACATGCACACAAACGTTCACACACACAGATTACACTGTTCTACAGGATACGCAGTCCCACTGTAGCATATGCAGTGCAGTCTAAGCGTTTCAAAAGTTTCTGCACAAGATGTCCAAATGTTTTCTCTGGCTGAGTCTTCAGAGGCTAAACTCTGATTAATGGTACTGAAAGCAGCCTTTGAAGCAGGATTGGTGACATCAAAGTGCTAATCCATGGGTGGCAGGAGTTTTATAATGAGTGGGAAGCATTTTAACACATTTCAAAGGCTCCACTGCATGAATAAACAATAGCAGCACAGATGTGCCACACACCTTTAGAAAAATACCCACCGCAGAAATGGAAAGCAGCACTAACCCGTTGAATATGTGTGTGTGCAGTCTAGAGGAATCTGGGGCAATAAAACTACTGCGCTGTGCTTTCTAGTTCACACTCAGCAGATGTCATTTGAACAAGCAGCTTTTCAGTCTTTCGTAATATTCATATTTCTCTTTCTTCCTTTCATAGTGTACTACTTGCTGTCTCTTTTGGTCTGAGTTCACAAACATCATGACTTTCCTGTGTTTGTGGGAATGTTGACGATAAATACTAAGGTAGGCTGTCTGAGCTTCTTTACTGATCATTGTGAACAAGAACATTATGTTTTTGAATTGTCCACAACCAAAGTGATTGAGTGTAATTTGTCCTGGATTAACTGCTGCGAGGCAGATCTAACTATAGATCAGGAATCCAGCATTGCTGGCCAGTAGGCTTAGAGAAGAGAATCAAGCGCATGTTTGATGCATCTCCCTCTCCACCGGACCCACAACACAGCCGCTACACTCACAGCAACACAGACACATGAGAGACAGACTGGGTAAGTCATCAAGGTTAAATTTACAAATGCAAAGGATATCAACTGTGCTCACATATGTTGGGCTAATTATCCAGTGTACTGTAATGTTGTACTGTCACTTTAAAAAAGAACACATAGTTGAATATGTAAGAGGGAAGGCAGCATCCGAAGTGCGGTAGAGAACATTGCTCACCAAGACGAAACTCTGTATCGCTCTGTTACTCAGTTTTGTCATTTTATTTAACGCCCATTGTGAAAGTAATTCATTACATGCACATTAACAAAAGCTTCAGAAAATTCTGCAATAGAGCACACAAACTGCCTGGCCATCAAAGTCATTTGCAAGTACTGTAGTGTTGGATCACTTAGTGCTATATTACATAGAGAGTAGAAGAGAAGTGTGAGGGGGGGAATAAATAAATAAATAAAATTCATTAAAAAAAAAATGAACAAACGAAACTAATAAGCAAACTAAACTCATTAAAAAACGAAACTAAAACTACAAAGATGGCCTTTGAAACTGACTAAAATAAAATACAAAGCAGACATGAATAATTTTTGTTTTTTTCACACAACATGCCTGTGATTTGAGTTTTAGTTTACCGTGGAAAATGATGGCTGCCAGAAGAGAGTGTGTTCCCATTTCAATGATGCACAATGTACAGTGTGTCGGGCATTCATACGTAAAGATTAGACACAAAAACACCTCCACAACTTTAAAAAAAAACTACAAATGAAACTAAATAAAACATCTCTAAAATATAGTAATAGAAATGAACAAAACCACACTACAAACTAAAGCTAAACAGAATTTCAAGTGAAAACTGAGAATAAAATAAAAATGTAAATTGGTTTAAAATGAGTTGTTTTTCTAATCCCAGCTCACATTATACACAGTTAGAGAAACATTTATTTGGCTAAGCTAATGTAGTTAATGTAGGTCGGTGCTTTGTGACTTACAACAAGAGACTCCAATGAGTTAGAGCTGGCCAAGAATAAGTTTAAATACAGTAGCACTGTGACAGGCTGCACTTATCTGACCTACTGTGTAAATGTGGAGATACATAGCCCTCCTTCCACCGCCCTGAGTTCTGCTCCTTTCTTTCTCTCTGTTGTAGCCTATGTCAACATCCGCCTTGTACACCATTTAAATTAACATTGCACTTTCCATCTGTACTGTATATCAACATCCCTCTCTCTCCTTCGACCTATATCAATATCTCTCTTCATCTCCTACTTTCTCTCTGACACTTCAGATAAGCAGCACATATTTGTCATGGTGAATTAGTAAGACTGGGAGAAGCACGCAACATGTCATTGCATTTTCATGCCTTTTACACACACACACACACACACACACACACACACACACACACACACACACACACAGAGGCAGATGAAAGGGATCTCTGCAGAAAGGAAAGCTGATGGCACCCCTACATGTTTCCTGACAAATAAAAATGTATATCCGAAACTACTGTCATGTATATACTGTTACAGTATTTTTGCATTGCCAAGACAATTATTTATTTGCATTCATGTATCTGAGAGTTATGTTTCTCAGCACTCCGAGCCATGACACAAGACACAACTAGGATCTGAACCAAGACCTAAGCTACTGTATAACTTTTCCCTTTATTGGTGCATTCTTACTGGAATGTGTAGAGTTTACTATTTAATACAGATGTGAAATGACAGTCTTGTGTTCAGTTTCTAGAGAGAGGTTATAAAGAGAACCAGACATATATGTATGCGCATGTGTGTGTGTTTTCCCCAGTGTGAAAAAAAAAAATCAGTCTGTCTGTTAAGGCACAGGTCTGAGAAAGAGGATGACACCCATCATCTCTGCCTCATGTGTGCTGCTTCTTGCGAAAGCTGCCAACACAAAGAAAGAGAGACTCTCTCTGAGAGAGAGAGCAAGAGAGAGAGAGAGAAAAAAAGAAGCCCTTCCTTGGCATCTGTGCATTCACTTTGAAAATTAAGCCCAGCAAGATTCCTATAGAAAAAAAAATCTCAAGCTGGCACTTGTATTGGGTTTCTATTGACAAGAATAGTCAATGTGCCCTGGATTAAAAAGCAATCCCTCGTTCAATATGACACCTCTCTGCTTTCTTTCATCAGAGGCTGTGTGCGCCTTGTACTTCAGAAGGCCAGGATCGAGCTGTCGACGCAGGGGACAATCAAAGTTGTCAGACAGCAGCCGTTACAAGCTGACTTATGCTGAGGAGAGCTGCTAGATATCACTCTCTTCTCACTCGCTAGAGCAAGCTTTCTCTCATACATCTACTCATGGCCTCGATCGCTCTCAAGCACCCTCGTCATTTTTAAATAAATATGAACTATTCTAAAAAAAAACTCAAGTCAGCAACCAGGCAAATGAGATTGTTCCACTGCCTCCCCTCTTCTCCCTGATGCCTAGCATCAGTGCCCCGTGCTTCAAGGCCAGAGGCATTTTGAACAGCATGTTTCTCTGTCAGGGAAGATCCATGAGTGGTGCGAGCGCACGCTGTAATGGGCTTTGGATGCCTGACACAGCCTCGCTTTATCAGGAGATGCTCTGGCAGCTGACAAGAGTGTGACTGCTTTCTCCATATCGCAGCAGAAAAGCAGCAAAGGATTCTGCAGACCTGCTACAAACATGAGATTGGGGTGAAACGTTTACTTAGCGTCTTAAGGTTATCCTAACCTGAATGGTCCAAGTAGACGTGAACAACCGAAGCCATTAGGACTTGTAATTTTGCTGAGTAGATTAGCTTTTTGAGATTTCATACTAGGTGTAGTCACCAAGTAAGTGGACAGACAGAGACAACACTTAACACTTGGGATGTTTTGTGAATATGGTCATGTGATTAAGACAAAATTACAAAAGCATGCAGTGTAAATGTTAAGCTATAAACACAAGGACAAGTAAGTAGCTCTTCAACATTGTAAAAACATCAATAACTAAGCAAAGATAACCTGCGCTGTTAAACTGGTCTCAAACGTACACAGTACAGTTGCACTGGTCTTAGGTGTACAGCAGTGATTTAGTACTTGAGTCCTGGACATGGACATAAGTCACAATTTTCATGACTTGTAACGACTTGGACTCACTTATGTAACTAGGACTTTGAATTGACCTTGAATTTTGCATGCTCCTCATGTAGATACACTACGTAAATAATAGATATTTTTCCAACATTAAATAATATTACTCAAACTATGCTACTATAGCCTATTGCAATTCATTAAGGCAGCCAGAGTCCCCCTGATAAATTAAATTAATGTTCCCCTGCCATGACCCCATTAAGGACCTGACTTTGCATCTTAGGGACTTTGGACTTGACTTGCATATGAGGGTGAGATGACCTTAGACTCCACTTGGACTTCTGCTGACTTGAGACTCAACGTGAGGATAAGTGACTTGACAACAACTCTGGTGTACAGTGTAGGTGTTTTTTTAACAAATGTGATTTTGTTGTGTACCTTTGCCCTATATATTTGTCATTTATGGTCATGTCATGATCCAAATCCAAAGCATATCCATGTGAAACAACTGCTGTGAGGCTCCTACACTCGACAGTCCCTCACACAACACAAACGCTGCTCTAGTCCCTCCAACTACCTTTACGTTTTGTACTAATGTACAGCTGTTTAATGCAATGCCATATTGGGCCCCTACTTTAGAATATATACATACAGTATGACCACAGGCCTGGAGAGCAGATCCCACAGAGCCTTTTAGAACAGGGCCAACCCAAACACACTGATCTGCCTGATCCACAGATGTGCTCAGCCTTCAGGGGAATTTGTCCATGCAAGTATAATCCATTTCCTCTGACAAAGCCATGCCACATGGGTAGGTCTCAGACCCAAAGATGAGCTCTGAGGGTTACCCTGGGTAGTGCTTAGTTTCAATTCTAAAACAATGAATTTTTTTTGTGTGTGTGTTTATGCCAAGTCTGGTTGTAATACTGTTTATGTACCTGGCATCACAACAAGAAAGTGCTAACATTATCTCATTAGCTAACTATCAAGCTCTTAATGAACTCAATCTGATGTGTTTTAGCAGGGAAAAACACTAAAGTGTGCAGTGCAGGGGAGCTCTGTACTCAGCACTGAATTTGGAAGACAATACATCAGTATAATTGCAGTATAATAGCTAGAATATGTTGTTTAGCATGTGCAAAATAGGACTGGTGCATAATAAATACACTCACAAATCCTAATCTATGTAGAAGCTAAAAAAAAGCTATGAAAAAGAACTTTAGGCACTAAGCCTAGCAACCTTATAGAACAAGGGTCCCTCAATATGCTACCTCCGTCCAAAGTTAATCTCATTCCCAAAGATAAGGGCAGATAAATCGGTTGCTGGTGATGTTACCTATGTAATATCCTCCTGGGTCACAGTGGCTACTTAGTTGTTTAACAGAGACCTCAAAGCCCTTCAATTTAAGCAAGCATACACGCAGAAATAGTACTACAATTATTTTTCATAGTATTATTCGCCGTATTGGTACGGTCTTTAAAGCGTTTAAAAAATAAAATAAAAAGTAGAAAAAGGGTTCATTCTAGCACCTTATTTGTCACATAAAAGGAGGATTCTGTTTCTACTGGTTAATCTCAGGTTGAAGAATCAGACAGTAATGGTTACCTATAGAGACCTACAACATAGGGTTTACCTCTTTAGAAAGCTAGAACCACTGACCATCCAAAGAAACCCTGAAGAACTATTTTTTCTAAGAGTGTAATAGTAGCCTTAGTAGCAGTATATTATTATTATTATTATTATTATTATTATTATTATTATTATTATGTGTTATGGTAATATATAATATCAGATGCTATATTATATTATTCAGATTGGAAATGTCTCCTATATTATACATATTTTCATTTCCATTTACCATACAGCTGATACAGTTGCACATTTCTCAGCACAAACTAGTTTCCAACCTACTTTATCTCTGACAGTATAATCCCTGTATATGAATGACAGCAGATGCCTTTAAAATCAAACAATGAAAGAAAGTGAATCCTGACATTGAGTAATCTTGCTGATGAGGCAGAGTCATCCAGACTGCCCCCTAGTGGTGAGAAGCAGACCACAAGAGCCTGACAGTGAAGCACATGAAAACCCCACCAGGCTCAAATAGATTATTTTTTTTTTTTTTTTTATCAGATCCTGCAGATAGCTGCAATTCCACAGATAAGAGGGGAAAGCTTTATAAAAAATAAATAAATAAAAGGGTATAAATATATGCTAATTAATTTCCCCCTTAATATTTTGGCCTGAAGATAAAAAATTCCAACCTTGCTGGTATATGTCAAATAAAAGGAGGATGCTGTTTCTACTGGTTTATATCAGGATAACGAGTCAGAGAGCTGTGATGAGCAGAGTTAAGTACAAGAGTGGACAACCACATACACATTAGCGCAGCAGAGAAGCTCAGCAGAATGGAGTCAGTGAGAGTGCGGTGCCAACAAGGGTTACAATGGCCTCTCATTAATGTGTTGATTATCACAAACAGGGGTGGGCTATTCTCATCCATGTAGGCCATTTTCTATCCTCACAAATAAAACACATGTATGCATGTTTGGTTACACGGACGCGCGCGCGCGCACACACACACACACACACACACACACACACACAGTCCAGAGAATTTTTTTCCTACCCATTAGGAGTAGAAAAATGACTGCCTTCTTACTGCATTCAATTCTGCTCGAACAAAACATACTCATGAATATTGAAGGGAGAAGGGAGTCAAATAATGGCTTATCTACAGAGGTGTGTGAAATACATAATTAATCACTCTGCCCCCATCTTCTTTACTAAATCTAGTAGCCAAGGCCTGGCTGCTTACCTAGTGCTTGTCTTTTTTAAGCACAATGATAAAGGAAAGAGAGGCCGCGTATGCCTTATAAGAGCTCTAAATAATCTCATCCGCTGGATGTTTGAGAACCTTATCATTGGAATATCCCAAACGCTGCTTCCCAATCAGGAGAGATAGCGACAAAACAGCGGGGAAGCGAAAGGGACTTCTTAGTGAAAATAAAAACAGATCCTTCTATTCTTCCATGCTCATATTCTTTGATCCAACTATTCCTCCACCCAGTGATCAGCCACACAAGAGATAAAGAAGGAGAAGGGTTTCTGGTGAAATATAATAAAAAAAGAGAGAGAACGTGAAAGAGAGAGAGACAGACAAGGTACTATGCTTAAAGAGCAACTCCAGAGAATTTCTTGAAAAATATAACAAAAAGATGATCTTAAACTGCATAATCTTTTATTTTGATCATGTCTGAGTTCAAACAAAAGTAATGGTCCGTTACTAGCGTATTTCCAAAAAATGGGTTGGCCTTAGACGCGAGTCGAGGACAGTGAGGTGTACATGAACTGGGGGCATGGGCTTATTTTATTGGAGTGCTGTCAAAACGCACTATTGTACTCAAACACTCCCCTTCCCGACACTAGCTAGTGAGAGATCAGCAAAAATCAGGCCTCATAAATGTAACGTTTTAGAGGGCCAGGTAGTGGTGGGAATGAGTGAATGAGAAACAGTGGAGATTATAAAAATCCTCTTTCTACCACGGTAGCAAAAAACTACAAAGGCAACTGATGTATTTGTCTTAACTACATAACTTGTGAAACTGCTGCACATGGCGCCGTGGGTTCCAACTGTTTTAAGGCTGTTTTTTTATTCATTTTTTGTTTTGCTTTCGACCACCAGATTATTATAAACATACGTTACCACTGTACACAATAAAATAAAGTTTATCATCACAAAGAAATAAGCTTAGTGTGCGCGAAGGCACTTTCTACATGCTGGGTTTAAAAGCGGTATTTATTAAAGCAGCGCCAGTTACCCGCTTCAATGAGCTTTTAATTCCACTATTACCACAGCGCTCCATCACCTCGCATTTAAACACAAAATGTCAAGCAAAAACAAAGCTGCGAGCCAGACAACACAGGCTGTGTTATACAGCTAACAGCCAAAGACTTGCTGCCGTTAAGTTTAGCTGAGGGCACAAACACAATGGGCTTTATAAAGTCAAGAACAGCCTCTGGGAATTAAAGTTCTCCTGTACTCCCCCAATTTGAAGGACAAGTATTTGAGCTGTGAAAACGACTAAAATGCACATCTCTATCTTCTACCAGCAAGTAATTACCATGGAGCGTCTTCCTATGGTTGACCTGCCCGCGATTACATCAGAGTGTCCAGTGGCCGGTGACACAACAGTAATAGAGGCCGCTGGGGTTGCTCTAACAATCTCTACCAAACCATCCACAGCTACACACATCAACATCAGGCCATGCTCTTATCAGTTGTGTGACCTGTCTATAGAAGTGTTGTCCTCAGACTGACCTTCTGAGGTGCAGTAACAGAGACTCGTCTCAACGTGTAAGTAACAACCCTTTCCAAATAATCATCTATCCTCTATCCACACTCACACAACCAAACAGTGTTTGACCTTTTCAGAGCTGTGCTGACCCTGAAATGACCATTGACATTGTTGACCCCTGAGAGGTGACAGAGAGGTGTGAGAATGACACAGAGGTGCTTTGACTGTGGTGATTATATTAACACTGTTCTAATTGGATCCCATGCCAACTGTTGGGAGTTAAAAATCTGCAGCCAACCATCACTTCAGTGCCACCACCCAAGACTTCTACAGTATCACTAGGAAAAACTTTTGAGCAGGTGATGAATGACCTTTGACTTTGCTGATCCCAAATTCAGCAATGAGTCACGAGAAATCATAAAAAGATAATGCCAGTAAAGCACATTAAACCGAGACTTTTGACACCACACGATTTACCATTTAACTGTGTAACCATTTTATGTGCCAGTATTTGAGACATACCGGTTTTGGTGAGAGGATTGGAGAATAGCTGCTGCAGCAGTTTGTTTTCAGATGTTCTCAAAACCACCACGATGTCTGCAGGAAGAGTGTCTCTGTTCTTCTCCAGGAAACCATTCACACTGTACAACACCTTCAAGAGAAAGCACACCATACATTAGTACTTGTACTGATTAAAAGTTATGTAAAGAAATTTTGAAGAACTGATTAAAAACATGAGATGAAACAAACAGTAAATACATATGCATTACCTTTCCTGCATAATGCTGAATTCCAAAGCATAACTCCACACGTTTTGGTCTCCAGAAATACTTGTACCGTAGGTTGTCCTCAAACTTGTCTTGAGATAAAAGGAGAACATAACTAAGTAAATGGCTGATTGTTTCTATTACAGTATTAACTATGGTTTAAAAGATACTTATAATACACATGCCACAACAACATAAAAGTAGGTTCTAAATAAAGCCAGCAAATGGTTTGAGCCAGGCCAGCCCTGTAGTGTGTTACCAACGAGTGTTTGGTCCGTGGCCTGAGGGAAGCGGCTCTCCTCATCCAGCAGTGAGAGTAGCCCCATGGGCTTCTGCAGAAACATGTCCAAAATCGGCCTGTTGTCTTCATACTCCACCAGACTGGCATCCACTGCCTCACTCTGATACTCCATCTGAGAAACACACACACAATGTTAGCTGTCGGACATCTGTACCTTAATACTCATCCTGTGTCTCACTGAAAGCACATTCACCTCAAAGACTTCATTTCAGTCTACCCTATAAGCTTGACATTTTTACAATACAAGAATGGCACGACATTCAAATAAAATTCATAACTGGGTACAGCTTCACGAAACCACAACAACTATTGCTACAGTACCTTTTAATATGCCAGAATCATAACATTTTTTTAAAAATTAAAATGTGAATCAAAGTTTCAAATCACTGAATTTAGGAGCCAACTCATAACACAAATAATGTAATACTATCGCAACCGAATACATTTCTTTCAGTATAATCTTCTGCAGATGAATTGTGACAGGCAGTTTCAACCCATCCTCATGTTTTAATCAGAGCTGTGGAATAGCAGTGTTGTGTGTTTATCACTAAGGAGGAGCAGTATGTGTTAAATCTCATTGCCATTCAGCTCTATAATGAAGCTCACTAATGTTGCTGTTAGTAATGAGGAAAATTATGCAGCCAGCCTTCCAGGCCAAATGCTTACGCAAACTGCATGTACACACACACACCTCCTTAATGGACAAGAAGATAAGCCAAAACAAATGGCACTCAATAAATATGTCATTTGCAACCACTAACTGAATCACTGGACTATTTGTGGATCTGTAAATTAATTACCGGGAACAAATATTTTTAGCAAACAGATTTAATTATTAGATTTAAGACATGTCACAGCTGTCTTTAATAAGAGTAAGTACTGTACGCTCACTAGTAGAATTTACTTCTCATAAGACTTGTATTTACATAAGACTAGTATTTGCTTTTTTATATACTGATTTGTCAGAAGGCCAATGACTGTTCAGAGAGAGAGAGAGAGAGTGACAACACACCAGTCAGGAGGTTTTCTCTCAACAACAGCAATTTGCTCACCTTTCCAAAGCTAAAAATACATACACCCCAGTAGGTCAATCTTTGTCAGTATATACCATACTTACTTTAGGAAATATTGCATACATGAATAAGAAATTGTAGTGTTTTAATATGAGGCCCATTTTAAGGTTTCCTGTGCACTAAGCCCTCTCTATACCTTGCATTATCATGCCATCTGTATCAATATCTGGATAACTAATAAACTGATCTCGTCTTTGCAATCACACCTGGTATTTGTGTGCGTTCACACCTGTCTGATGCAAGCCAGACTACCACCAAGGTGGTCCGGCTGAGCCGATCACATTCTGATCACATTGAGTGCTATGTGCATTTACACCTGTTTTTTTATTTTTTTATTTTGGTCAAATCACGATCGAATCACCAGAAAGGCATGTTAATGCAGGGTTTAAAGAGGGGTCCAAGTGTCTCACCTGTTCGAGGGCGAAGATGTGCTGGTTAAAGTAGAACTGGATCTGTTCATTGGCAATGTTTATGCACAGTTGCTCAAACGAGTTCTTCTTAAAGTTCTCGAAGCCGAAGATGTCCAGAATGCCCACGGACATCCCACTCTCTGATGCACTTCAAACAGAGATACCAGACACGTCATTACCACATTAAGCCAGTGTCACGCAGGGTTAGATCCTTTCTAAAGCTCAAGCATTACAATTTTACAGCCTCCACAAAAACGAAAACAAAAACAACTTAAACAAAGCACAGGTATACAAGAGTGTTTCATTTGAGCTTACTAGGGATTCAGTACATTCTGACTGCAAAATATTCAGACAGTTTTTAAAGGTCATCTGCCATGGTTAACAGTTATTAGTGGCAATAAGGTTGAAAATGTAGATGATTGGAGTGGAAACGAGTGTATATGGATTTTGTGAAGCAGACTAGAAGGCATTTGACATGTCCAAACGCTGATATCTGAAGGGATTCTCTTGGATCAATGAACTGCCTCTTACTCTCCCTCTGAAGTCTTTTTAATCATCTGAATATTATTTTCTCAATGCAACTCAATATCAAAAATTTATAGAAACCTCATTTTTCATTGTGCTTTTCTTCTCTCGCTCTGGCAATTAATATTCTGCAGTCTATGTTGGCTGAAATGGAGGTCACCTTTAAGATGGAAAGACTTTGCATACAAACTGAATGCTGGGAAAGATCTTCAGAGCCAGAAAGCAACACCAGGATATCACAAATATAATAGTTTTTACCACTCTGTGCTAAGAAGGACACCATTTTAACTATGCTCTGAACGCTTTGCTTTTGTTTAGTTGAAATGAGAGGACATTTCAAATACTAAAGTCTAGTGGATCAAATAACTGAACAGACTCAAATCTAGAGACATTACAGAAAACATCCAGTGACTCAAGTAAGTAAATTGCATTTTATTTTAAACTGGTTGGTTCCAGAAACCTATCAAATGAATAGCAGCAAGAACTGAGACTCCATAATGACGGACTGTTGTCCTGTTTTTAAATCCACATACCAGCTTGTGGTGTCAGGCTGCAGAAGGGCGTTGATGCGGTTCACTATCCAGCTGAAGAGTCGGCCATAGAGGGCCTTGGACATGGCGTCCCTCACGTCAGTAGCCTTGTCCACCGTGTTGGTGCGGATTATGGTCTCGCCGCGCGTTACCACGCAGTGAGAGGTCAGCGCCTCCTGCAGCTCCTCTGCTCCTATACACAGCAGATCCGCCGCTGCATGGCAAAGAGTTAGAAAGCATGTTAATATAAACTGTAAAATAAGTATGTACGGAATCTAAACTAACAACATTATTGAGGTAGATGTGAGCATTCATATACCAAGCACTAACACTACCATGTTTAAAATGTACAGTATATGGAAATCAAACCCTAGTTTCAAAATGATTTCAATAATCCATGCACGTGAATGTATTTTCAAGCTCTCACCATTCTCTAAGGCCTCCGAGTTAGGCACTTCACTCTTATCCGTTTGGTGCTGAGAGGTGATGGAGGTAAACTCAATATTGCCCGTGTTTAAAATAGCAGCCAAGATTCTGTATACAGAATTCACCTCCTGTACAAGTAGAATAGGACTTGGAATAAATGAACTACTAACATATTGTCACTGTCCAATGAAAAACATGTATCTCCACTTTTTGCGTTTTTAACTTTTTTCATATATGGACTGTAGGCAAAAACCTGTAGGCAAAAATCTACCCATAGCGGTTGACATCTAAATGACCAATGACAAGCTGAAAAATCACACTGTCAATTTCGGATTTATTGTGTACGATACTCTCTGTGAAAAAGTGCTTTTTGTGTTCCTGGAAAAATTGGAATTTTGGAGATGCATGCTTTTCATTGGACAGCGACGATATGTAATAAAAATATTTTTGAAACCATCATTGAAAAGGCTAAATGGCCTAAATGTGTAGCAGCACAAATATCATTATGATAGTTGCACAAGTTTCACATTATCTTTCGTTTAGTCATGATGATCTTTAGTCTAGGATGCATTTTGGAAACCAGGCCTTGTAGCAGTTCATCCTCATTTAAGGAACTAGTTTTTAAAAGCATCCTTGACTAAACACATTTAAATCGTTTCTCCAAGAGTGAAAAACAAATCATCATACCACACCTCTTCTGAAAAACCTATTATGCGGAAGCAGTCCTGAATGGCATCAAACTGGTCTTTGTATAGTTTGCTAGACACAATGTCCTGCATCACTTTTCCATTTGCACTGTCAATGTACCTTAAAAAGAAAAACATACATACAGTCAATGTGTGCTATGTTTTTATGGACACTAGAGCTGCTGTAGAATCAACAAACGTCTGATGAGCAACTCAAACCTGGGAGCTGTTTTCTCAGGCAATCTGTATTTCTTGAGGCTGTCTTGGTGATAAAGACCAGCATATATGTAATAAAATATGTGGAAGTTTCTTTCCCCTCTGCCAGGAAAGAAGAAAGTGGAAAAATAATCAGGACATGTTAAACTAACCTTGCAACCTATATTTAATTTTAAAATTAGTATGCGAGTGTGCCATTATCTCCTGGTAGACTAATTAGTAATGACTAATTACTAATAATGAATAAGTAAACCATTTCTGGGCTGGAATTAGGGTTAGGATTAGCTCTGGGCAGGAGTGTGGCGGTTAGTATCACTCTCACGTGGCTTGTTTGATGACCCTTGATTTCTCCAGGAGGTACTCAGAGATCTTGGCGCCCATGACGGCGCCAGTGGGTGTAAACTTCATCTCCAGGTACTTCCCAAAGCGACTGGAATTATCATTAATAGCTGTGCATGCGTTACCAAATGCCTCCACCAGGGGGTTCACCTGCAGGATCTTCTCTCGAAGTGTGCGGTTATTGGCCTGCAGATAATAATATTTTTAACTGTACTAATAATACCATGTAAGAGGAGGATTTAAGGGGAATGTATAGACATAGTTAACATACTGTAAAATGTATAATAAATACTGTAATACAGCAAAAACAATTAAATCTAGAATCAGCAACTCTGTAAAAAAGATCTCCCACTTTCTATAAAAAAATAAAAAAATAGTGCCTGTTTGTACAAAGTAACATCCAGGGCTCAGTATGTTTCATTTTACCTTCCCCAAAAAAGTGAGATGCTGGACGATGAGATGAGCACTCTCCGTTTTGCCTGCTCCACTCTCCCCACTGATGATTATACACTGAGAGACAAAATGGCAAATGCAAGCTTATTCAATTAACTAAAGATTTCTGACTGTATAAAAGACATCAAGACACTGAAATGTTGACATGTAGAGCAGATATTGTACTTAGTCAACTCCAGAATTATTGGCCCCTTTCAAGTGAATGGGCAAAAATGTATGTGTAAAATAAACATTACAAATAATGATTCAAATTTTCCACTCAAACAACTATTTAAACAATTATTTACCTTTCCTCTAAAATA
>JAOUQW010000046.1:12066320-12078260 GCA_028565825.1 Olivaichthys viedmensis | reverse complement strand
TTTATGCATTGCGCTGCTGCCACACGATTGGCTGATTAGATAATTGCATGAATGAGAAGGTGTACATGTTCCTAATATAAAAGAAAAGTTGTATCTGCTTTGACCTTATTGAGGGTCAAAACTTTATTGCTCAATAACTTAAAATCACAGAATTTTCAGATAGAACCTTACAATTCCAAGGTCTCGCAAATATCTATTAATGTTCAACCATGCACACCTTGAGTGCAAATCTATAATAAACAGATAGTAAACAGTTCAACAGCCTAGTTTCTGTGTAACAATAAAAAGCCATCTAAATCTGAGTCCCAGAACTACAGTGAAAGCTTACACGTTACTATAAATTATTTTGAATCTTGCTGTACAGCAGAACAGGGGAAATAAATAGTGTCAGTAACAAACTTTATAGAGATTATGTTCAGCCAAACTGTAACCTTGTTTTGAGGTGTTCCACAGTCACAGATGTCCTTCATTACGAGGGGAAACACCTCCTACTGACAAACTAAAGTCTCCCCACGCCCACTCATATTCTCAGTGTCCAAGGCCAGCTCAATAAGGGAGTGTGCGCGTCCGCCGACAGATGACATGTTAACAGAATCATTTCACGCTTCAACGCGCACACGCACACCAATTTATTCAGACTCGGCCCAGCTAAAGATCCCTATTCTACTGATTTATGTGTCCCAGCCAAATATCTATTCTCATTTCATAAAGAATTAAGAAAAGAGAAAGAGGACGAGGAGGGAGAGAGACAGACTGGTGGTAGCATATAACCTCAATCTGTGATGAAGGTCTGAACTCTCCTCCGGATAGTGAAATCAAGGACTTTTACAATTGTGATGATGAACAGCTACAAATGTACTTTTTAATAAGCATTCCAATAAATATATCTCATCTTCCAATCATGTCCCAGATACTATTTTAGAACATGCTTAATAATTTTATTCACAGTCATTGCACTTTTATTAATGCTATGCCGACTAACCAGGTTACCAGGACATCTGCTGCATCATCAGTGATTTCATGGGCTGCCGTTGCATCCTTAATGTTAGGCAGTGCACGTTTTGATGTTGTTCAGACTAAAGGCGTGTGTAAGGTTAGCAGCGTACCAGCAGCTGAGAGCCCTCCTCTCCTGTGGGCTTGTTGAGGGACAGATAACATTGTGCAGGGAGCCAAAGTGTCAGCCTCATCTCAATGAGAAAAGCACAGGCTAATCACACATGCAAATTACAATCAGAAGGCACAGCCACACTGCATTGTGGGAGATAATGGTGTGATTGTACAGATGACAGAAGGTCAAACGCTTTCACCATCAAAGCATTCAAATAATCATTAATCAGAACGGCGTGTCGGGACAGATTTCCTGATTGTGTAAAAAAAAAACTAAAAAAAAAAAAAAATGGATAAATGTACTTCATTGAGATTTAATCACAGAAACTGAAATTCTAAGAATGAATCTTTTTTTAAATCCAACGCTGGAAAATATCCTTTGGACCTATGAGAGCCATTTTAACAGCTATCTTCTGAACACATCCATTCCTCGTTATTGTAAATAAGAACAGCTCCTGTAATACGAGTCTTTCCCAAACAGCACAGCTTGGCCAGGATCGATCCTCTACCCTCCTCAGGGTGTGTTATTCTTCTCAAGGCAAAGGAAAAGCTTCAGAAGAACAGGGCTGTCTAGCCACACACCATTCAGTCTATCGTGTCCTCTCTCTTTTCTACACTCCTCTCTCTGTTTGGGTGAGTGCAGGGTGCCCTCTGCTGTCTCACCTTGGTATTTTGAACAAAGCTTTTACAGGATGCATCTCAGACAGCGGTGGATCTCCCTCTGCCAGCTCGATAGCAGTGATGCCCAGAGACCACACATCACAACGGGCATCATACGAGTAGTCAAACTGTTGCTCACATGCAATCACCTGTGGACAAAAGCATAACATATTTATAACATATCAGTCCCCCACACACAAATCCCTCACTCATCATCACTTATACAGTAGACTGATGCTGTTGTATAACTATATTTGCATAATAATCTGTCTATGGGATTCAATGTGAGGTCTAATCCAGACTTTACAACACTGTTATTGTTTTACATCAGTAGAATTACGCAAAATCATTAGACATAATTACTGTTGGCATATTAAACTGATATGGATTTTTTCATCTAGGTTATAGGAGACTCCTAAGCCACTGTGACCAATCATGAAACAGAAGTGCCGCTTCGGCAGACTGAATTCTGGAGGCCAGACCCCCTCTAGCCCAATCATCTCGCGTCACTACAGAATAACACAAGAAGGGGCAAACCGGCTCTCAGCTATTAACCTTCCCATGACCTTTACTGTGCTCACACACAGAGACACACTTAAGAGTGCACGTGCACACACACACACACACACACACACTTACACACTTACACACTTACAAAAATTACAAACAATACTTCATTAACCCATAGGTTAGCACAGTGAGGATAATGGCTGGGAGAAAGCCTTTAGTTTTTTTCTCTCCAGGAATAGAATTGCAATACTTTAATAGTGGTCAGTATAGAAAGATGTGTGTATAAGCGCACAGGGAGGAGACAGAGGAAGAAAGACAGGATGGAAGGACAGACCTCAGGAGCCATCCAGAAAGGCGTTCCCACTGACGTATTCCTGCGCAGGCGTGCACTTGTCAGCTGAGCCGACACACCTGCAAGAGAAACAGACCCAAACCAGTCTTAGCGCTCATATTATGGAATTGACATTCATATTTCATGGGGAAAATGTGTAATAAATTTAAATAATCTCTCTACTTCTATTTACCCCCACCCCTGTTTAACATTTACATAAACTATCAAACAAAACAAGCAGTAGGAAGCAGTACACCAATCTATCTAAGTTACATCGCCAATTGTCATAGCATCTAATAAACCGTTATGAAACAATTAAGAATACAGGCAGCTACACGGATATCCACATCTTTTAAACGGTGGTACATAATTCGACATGGCACTACGCCATGACCCAGTGAACCACCAATAGCAATCATCATCATCACCACCATCATCACCATTGTTTGTAATGAAATGGAGCAGCTTTGTCTCCCTGCAGGGTTCCATTTCCCACCTCGCACATAGACACAAACACGCCTCGGGCAAGCCAAAGTCATTTCCCCCTCACCCATCTCTCTTTCACACACACACACAAACTGGGTATATGCCAAACACCGAATATTGCTTTTCAAATTAGCCATAAAAGCTTAAGCTTGTGTCTGTGTTGGCACTGCACAAACGGGAGGAACAAGGAGACAAAAGTATTACAAAACTGAGGAGAAGCCAAAATCTCTTCACTGATGCTGTATTTAGACAGTGCAGAATTTCCTGGTAGCAACTGGCTATGATTATGCTGGTTAATATAAGCTCATGTGTGGTACAGCAGAGGAGTCTGTAGACCTACAGTGTGTAGTCTCCTATAGACAATCTGTCAGC
Source organism: Olivaichthys viedmensis (assembly GCA_028565825.1). NCBI lineage: Eukaryota > Metazoa > Chordata > Actinopteri > Siluriformes > Diplomystidae > Olivaichthys > Olivaichthys viedmensis. The sequence goes on along the minus strand of JAOUQW010000046.1, from coordinate 12,074,794 downwards.
ATGTCTAGGTGAACAGTAACATAACGCAGTAGACTCTTTAGCTGTCAGTACAAAGTAAAACAGAGACAGCCATTACCAAAATCCACCAGCTTGACTCCTCCATCCGTGGTGAGCAGGATGTTGTTGCCCTTCACGTCACGATGGATGATTTTGTTGTTATGCAGATGCTGCAGGCCCTGATGTGGAAAAGAGGAATTGGGGGGGAAATGGAGGAGGGCTTAAGACATGATCATTGGACAGTCATTAATGAACTGTCATTAGCATGTTTTGCGTGATGTGTCTTTGTCCTTATGTAACACAAGACATTTGATTCATTTGTTGTTGCATTGTGTAATCACGGTTATCCAAAACTTAGTAATCAGGTTTATTCAAAGAAGAGTTGAATAGACATGAATGGGAAAATTAGATGGTGGTTGCGGTCACCAATCAAGAAATTGTACCAGCATTAGGTACAGATCTGAAGATTATTTGGAAACTTTAAAGCACATTAATCTCACACAGGCCTTAACACTCATGTTCTGTTCACTACTTAGCAGTGGATGTCCATAGACGCAGATCATCTTTGCCGTCTTTTGATTTTCTAGCCTTATAATTGTAAAATGAACGTTAATTTACCCAATATATCTCCTCATAAAACTCCTTTACATGCTTGTGGATTCGATTGATGCCAGATGAGTGTAATTACATGAGGGATTACAATCACCTTTTTGTTTCAATTTAACAAACAAAAAAATTCCTCAAGGCAAAATGACATGAACATAATCTTTGTAATAAAAATCTAATAATTTAATGCTATTTTATTCTCATTAGAAATATCGAACCAGGACACAAAGTTTTATGTTGGAAAATCATCTGAACATCTTAGTATTGTTCCACTTAAAATGGGTTATTTCGACCCAAAAAGAAGAGTTAATGAGCCTGAAAGGCTTTGTGAGCTGCTTGCACAGAGAACAGGTTGGGGAGCTTGAGCTCATATTGCTTCCCTCTCAGTCTATGTGATCCCTTTGCTGTTTCTACAGCTGCATCTGCCCCCCTTCTACTCTTCCCATTGTGATCCTAAATAACTGTGCTCGTGGCAGACTGCTGAGCCAGCCACCTCACCCACCCCTGCCCTGTGCTGTTAGCGGATTAACCTAGCAGTGCACGAGTGTGTGTGTGTGTGTGTCTTACCAGCAAAGCGCCACAGAGTATGTAAGAGATGACAGGCTCCTCCAGTCGTTTCCCCCTCATCAGCAAACCCTTTATCAGCTCTGTTACTGAACCCCCATTACACAGCTGAGAGAGAATAAAACACTCAGCGGCTATTCATTTCTCCATCATTATTTATAAGCAGGAGAGAAGCAGCAAACACACACACCTGCCTCAGGTCTCTTCATGAGATGTTTTACATTAATCTATATCCTTAACCCAACACAGTTTAGAGATGACATTTTTTATAATTTGTAACTATCTTTTAAATGCATGTCTATGAAATACACACAACATTTGATGCTGTTACATATATTTAAAAAAAAGCTTTTAAATAACATGGAGCAAAGTCTGCAGAACTAAAGATTTGCTTTTTTTTATTTTTTATTTAAATGCTTACCTCAAGTACACTCAAGGGTTCCTTAAAGGATCTTTGGATGATTAACAGTTCTAACTTTCAGAAACTTTTTCTCCCTCAGAGAGGGACAAAGCAAATAACTCTTTAGGGTGCTAGATGGACCCTTTTTTTTCCTCTAAGAGCGTACCGAGGGATACTGAGGTCTGTGTTTTTGTGGTTATTTCAATACAGTTGACCTCAAGAAGAAAAATATGTCTGACCTCCAGAACCAGCCACAGCTGTCCTCCAGTGAGCTCGTCAGCCTTGTAGAACATGCCAAGGAACTTCACCACATTAGGATGGTTGGAGATGGAGTGCAGGATGTTATACTCTGCCTCAATCTCCTCATCAACATCCTGAAGAGAGATAACATTACATCTCTGCTTGTACTTGTATTTTAGAAAACAATAACCCAGTAATGTTGTAAGTTTTCTTTAGGTTTGAGGCAAAACCCAAAGAACCGTATTATAAAGCACAGACTGACATGTCATAAAGGTTGTCTCTGAGATTATAGCTGATCTAGACTTCTCCAGTACACGTGGGTTAGAATACAACTCACAAACTTTATAAAAATGAATGTTTAGTGTGCGGAAAGGTATGTATGGAAAGAGAGCTCAGTCAGTCTCAGTTAGAAGAGTAATCAGTGAGAAGAGTGTGCGGCAGCTGAGGCTTCATCCCCAATGCACTGCTCCACAGGGCTATAGGGGTTTAGACAGAGCTACTGCAGTGCTCTCTCTCTTTCTCATTCCATGCTGACATGGTGTGTGTCATTTAGCAAGTGTCTGTGATGTGTGTACATCACAGACACTTGCTAAATGACACACACCATGTCAGCATGGAATGAGGGAGAGAGAGAGAGAGAGAGAGAGAGAGACTGACAGGCATAAGATGACAGAATAAAGGTAGTGACTAAATGTTGTGGAGTAAGAACTCAGTAAGCAAAAAATGGCTGAATAGAACAAAATCATCTGCTCACGCTGTGTGACTAGAATTCTGAGATAAGCCATACAGTGCTGCAAAGCAATGAATGTTTTGCCTTTGCTATTTCTTAGGAGACTTGCCCAATGATTGTAAAGGTCTTAAGTCCTTGAGAGTCTGAACTCATCTTAATGCACATAGCGGTCACTGAACAGAGCATAATAAATAATAATTAAACATTAAACAAACGTTAATAGAACTGTAATCGGAGTCTCGCCTTTTGGCCTCTCAGGCTTGTCCATAAAGTAAGACTTAAAACTCTAAAAATCGATCATGCCAAAAAAAAAAAAAAAAGGTAAAGGTACATGTAAAAAATAAAATAAATAAAAAAGCAACCATATATCACACCAACATGCTATTCATAGAAGATATTCAGTCTAGGGCTGGGCAATATAGCAATATGATGTCGCTATTGTGATAAATTACATCACAATATGCTTTTCTGAATATATTGTTGGTATCATCAGTACTTTTATAAATATTTGGCCGACTCCATTGTTACTCATAATAACCAGTAGATGATTGGACATTAGAATCTATTTTTGTGCCATTTAATTTTTCCTCGTTAAACAATTTATTTTTGAAGACTTCATCACAAAACAATATCATTGAAAACATTGAAAACAACAGTTTTTCATATGATTTCAAATGTGGCACTGCTGTTTTACAGGCATTTTGTTAGCAAACCTAAATACTGTGATACATTTCAGGTATCGTGAAAATTTCTTCAAGTATCCTAAGTCAGTCTATCAAAGACTTACATTTATAGGATCCAGAACTTTCACAGCTGCTTGACTTCCATTCTTCTTGTTGGTGACTTTGTAGACCTTGCCGTAGGTTCCCTCCCCGATGGTCTCTACAATGTCCCAGTCCTCAGAGGGGTCATCCAGCCCCTCCAGCCTGATCATGCTGGACTTGTAGGGATACAGTCCATACAGTGACCTCCTGAACAAAGCAAACACCCAAAATCACATCACAGCTCCAATCTGAGTCTCAATCACACCATTATTAATCGAATATAGATTCTCTCATACAGGAGTGTAAGTAAGATCCAGGTCAGAATATAACAGGTGGAGAAAGGAGCTTCCACTGTTATAATGGATAGGCAAACAGAGACACTATACATGCTCAAATCTACAGCGGTATGCACATACAAATACATATACTCACACAGAGAACAAAATCTTGCGTCCACTCATGCTTCCAATGCAAAACACCCATAATAGCATCTCGGGTGATCAGAGCAGACTACAGAAGCTAAACAAAGCTCGTCACCCAAGAGAGAAAGGCAGATGACATGCAGAAACCCAGGGGAGATAGACTGGACACAGAGAACTTTCCCATCTCTGACCACTAAGAACTCAGCAATCCTTTCAACACTACTGGATTTAGGGGAGATTAACTCTCCCCTAAACTGCAGTGTATCTTGATCTGAGTGCGGCATCTACTTACAATCTACACTCATCTCATTTATCACTGCACGCAAGTTGGACAAAACTTTCCCCCATAATGATGTCCCTAAATGGCAGTTGAGAGCCACATCACAAGAGTGAGAACAGTGTCTAGGGACTCGGGGCTGTCCTGTCACCGAGGTAATGATTAACGGAGCGCACAAAGTGTCAAGTGAGACAGCGCCTTGGGTAGAAGACGCTCAACGTGGGCGTGGGAATTAGCTCCACATGACTTGAGACAGTAAAATTCTTATCAAATTTGTGAGCCAGTAACAGGCCTGACGTGTCAGACTAACGTGACTGGCACTACACAACACATAAAAACGTGATTCCAGCTAAACCAGTGATGCATTTTTCTACTGCCGAAGATGCTACACATTTTGAAACTACATTCTTGGAAGTGTATGATGTATATGTGCGCTGGTACGTGACCCTGCTCTGCAGGTGCATTTATTTAGGACGCGAATTGAAGTGGATAAGGTAAATGGTGCACGCTCAGCGAGTCAGGCAGAATTATGAATCACACCGGAGGGCAGACTGAGTGATGGTGGGTGTTTTGCTCTGGTAGATGGATATTTCATAGTTCTCATCTATTTGCTGAGAGGGACATGGTAAGTGCAGTCTAACCTATGACGGATGTCTCTAATGGGTCCATTTTTAGCTGGAAACAAACATTTACCAGTTGACCAGAGGCAGCCCAGAAAACACACACTCTGTCCTCAGAGAAAACCCCATTAAATACAGTACAAGAACAGGTGGAGGTCTAAAATGATCTTTCTGTTCAAAGCACTACCAAAATTAAAACTGCTTTAAAGGAAAGTATTGTATATATCATTTCTAGATATGAAACAAAAGCTAAAATACATGTTTTAACCAGTTTGCCATGACGACAAAATAAATAAATAAATAGGAGTCCTCCTATAACAGCATAAAGCTAAGCTACAGCAGTTACATTTGAACAACTTAAGTTGGCTTTTCAACTGAGCAGAATAAAATCTTTGCAGATACAGCATTTCTATGGCCATTTTTATGGCACTAAAGCATCTTAACGCGGTGGTAATGTGCTCAGTCACTGAGTGTCTCTCCCACACTATTGTTGCTGCAAGAGGGTCTTGTTGCTCACAGCATCTGTGTGAGCACAGGGACAGGCATCATCTGATATGCCCATATTAACTTTCACAAACCCACAGACAACACTGCTCATGGCCTTACAAACCCACAACAACAAAACAACTTTTAGTTGATATCACTATTTTTTTGTAATTTCTTTTTAAAAAACAACTAATATGCTAGTGTTGCTGAAACAGTGAACTACAGAAAAAAGAAAAATTCTGGGCAAAATAACACTTCTTCTCGCAACGATTTCATTATGTAATGCTACTGCCATTATTTCATGCCATGCTTGGGCTTCACTCCAACAGGGTTAAACAGGTGCCAAAAGACAAGCATATATTTTAACATTACCTCAGTGATTCTCAGAGTTCGGATAAAACACTTTACAAAACATTTTCTCAAATTATTAGCAGTAAATCATGCCAAGGTTACACAATATTCACTAATGTCTAACCTTCTGAATCACAACACACAATAAATAACCTGTGATAATAAAAATATAACACATTGCATTACATATAAGAAAAAAAGCAAATAAAAAAAAAGCAATGAGGCCCATAAAATAATCTGTTGTACCTTATCATATTAACCCATCATCAAAAACCTTTTTCAAATGCCAGATCATGAGGGTTATAATTGATTAATGATCCACTTTAAATATACAATTAAAACAGGGAGAAAGAAAGACAACATACCTTGCTTCTGGCAGATACTACCCTAACACGTTGCTAAAATGACTGTGTGTGTATCTAAGGTGCAAATGTGTCCAAGCCCAAATCATGCTAATCAGCTTTCATAAATAGTTTATTAAGTTGTAATGTGAAATGTGATCTTGTTTTAAATATTCAAAGGAGAGATGTAGCCAGTCATAAAGGGGCTTAATATGGTACCCTCAGGTTACTTATTCGACATACACACACATAAAATGTTTACAAGAAACATAGGTCATGATCATGTGTGTCATAAATAAGTTTCCTGTTCATGTCCTTTAATAATCATAATACTCTGTTTGTGTAGAAAATGTGACTGCAATGAAAGAGCATAAATAGAAATGTTGTCATGAACTAAAACGTCCTGGATTCTATAAAAACTGCTAAATCAGCTACACTGAACTGTCCCTATAAGCCCTAATTTGCTGATAAAATGCATGCTGTCAGTTTTTGAAACATCAGCAAAAACCCATGAGCCACTAACGTTCAAATTCTGTTTCACATTACTCTACGCCACCACAGTCTCACAAAACATCTAATTTTAATAATGTTAAATATACACAGTAATAATTTGTGTTCCACTTTCACCTGTAGTGAAAGTGTATATAAGTATATGTGTTAATTGTTGTTTTAATTGTGCCCCATCACTACAGACTAAACCCAGCCCAGCTCTGCTCCAGTGATAAACAGTGGCCATGTTGCTATGGGCATGTCCAGGGAGAATATAAATGGAGAATGAAGAACAGGTGGGAAAGGACCCAAGTGAAAACAACAGCACTGCACAATGCCACATCACAGCCCAACCCCCTCTCACAATAAACTTCATTCACTCTTTCAGTCTGCATCACTCAGAATTAAGTCTCATGCCTCATCACACAGATGTGACTTAGTATTCAGCCCTTGTCCCATTCTATACTTAAAGGCTCCATGTGTAGTACATGATTTAACAGATATGCTAGTCTCCATCCAAATAAATGTAAAGCTAAATACATAGATTGTTAGCATTGAATAAATCATAAATGTTAAATGGATACAGTCAACTCAAGAATTGTTGTCAATGATAATAAGCAAAAATATATATATATAAATAAAGAACATGCAATTATGTTTTTTGTTTAAATACATGGAGGCGCTGCATAATTTTATTTTAACACAGATTAAAATAGAACACAGAAAAAAAGGTATGGAACTGTACCTTTTCTTGTCACTGCAGTGGTACCCTCAAGGGAACATCTTTTGTACCTTTAGTATGTATCTTTCGCCTGGAAATGTGAATATAGTGTACCTTTAAACATAATTACACCTTAAGGACCGCTGTTGTACCTTAAATCCACTTCTAGAGTAAAGCTTTAAAAAGGTACACTACATGCACCTTCCCAGGTAAAAGATACATACTAAAGGTACAAAAGATGTACCCTTAAGGGTACCACCCCAGTGACAAGAAAAGGTACAGTTTAGTACCTTTTTTCCCTGAGAGTATAGGGGCGGTTTCCTGGACAGGGATTAGGCCCAGATGTAGATGAAAAGCCCTTTTAAACTGGACTACCTCTAAATCACTTTCTGAGTCAGGGATAGAAATAGTCATAGATTTATGTTACTCCAGGAGTGAATAAGGGTTTAAATAAAACCTGGCAGGTATAACTTCAGTTTAATGCTGTCGAAGGAGGGACACAGATTATTAAGACCGTCAATGAAGACCAACATGCACCACCAGCCAGACAAATGCTAATTTACAGGAGTGACCCTTTACATGATTTAGATGACATTAGTTTTCAAGATGCTTTTATGCTTTTGAATGCATAAAGTAAATGTTGTAAAGATCATTTTTCTTTTGGAGCACAAGATTCCATCTGTGACCCAAAGAGAAAAACTTATTCAACGGTGTCTCCAAGTGCTCATAACTAAGGTATTTGGCACGTGGCACCTTTCATCGTGAAACTGGTGCTTTACGTGGAGTAAGTGAACCAATAGTGTGTAAAGTGATTCAGAAAGTCTGCAAAGCGATTTGTGAAGTGGCTATTACACCTGTTTACATGATGCTCCAACCAATGCTGCCTACAAGGTAGAATTTTATGAATATAGAAACTTTCCAGGAGTGACAGGCAAGGGTGACAGGCAGCCATATTCCCAACAAATGTCCCTCTACACCAGATTATGATGAGTACAGGAACTACAATAACTGGTTTCCCATTCATGTCCAAGGTTTTATGATGAGTTTGCAAACACATTGGAAAGGTGCATCTAATGATTTCTTAACCCATCACTGTATGCTCAGTGTGAAAGAGGAGTTCATGATGGGATTTTGCCTGGTGACAGTGGGTATGCTCAGAAGTAGTTTTTGTTCACACTTTAATTTTAACCAGCAACCCTTGAGCATCGGCACTACAACTAGGCTCACTCACTCAACTAGGGGTCTAGTAGAGCGCACGTGTGGGGTTTGGAAGAGGCAGTTTCAGCCAAAGAAGTACACTCACCAAGCACTTTATTAGGAAAACTATACTAATACTGGGTAGGGCCTCCGTTTGTAGCCCATCCGCCTCAAAGTTCGATGCGTCGTGCATTCTGCTCACCACAATTGTACAGAGTGGTTATCTGAGTTACCGTAGCCTTTCTGTCAGCTCCAACCAGTCTGACCAT
>JAOUQW010000046.1:11986530-12031020 GCA_028565825.1 Olivaichthys viedmensis | reverse complement strand
AGTGCTATGGGGAGTCCCCCCCCCCCCCACACAAAGCTATTTTCTTCAAGGACTTCCTACAAGTTTAGTGTGTCCGCAAAACATGGACAGCATATACGAGTGTAAAAGTGGATCGAGTTACACACCAGCAAGCCATACAGATCAGAGCTCTGTTCACTCAACTTCATTACTTAATTGAAACCAGGTTGACATAATCCATCAGTCATTGATGTGACTTAAAAAGTGCAATCAAACTAGTGGACACTAGTATTGTTACTGGAATTGCATAGACTTTTTTAAAAGTCCATCAAAGTGCCCACTAGAGTAATTACTATGCTTACCAACATCCATGGCTGTCTCCATGAAGCTTTTCTGCCTGGAGGCAAATTCAGCCAACAACTTCTGCTGTCTCTCCCTGGCCCTCTGCCGCCTGAGATAGTGGAGAGGAGAGAAGATAAATAAAATACATCAATAAAAACAAACAATAAACCAGAAAAGATGTCCAATTTCAAAATCAGTAATGGTAAGATTAAATGGAACATGATGTATAGCAATGACCATTTTTGGCAGATACAGACTGCCTAGACATTCATTTGTCCTCGATTGTTCTCCTCAAATTTATTGGGAGACAACAAATGATGGTTGGTAGGGCATGATACAAATTTCTCCTAGAACCAAATTCAGTGACGATGGATGAGGCTCTCCTCCTATGTGAACAGCTGCTAATCCTGCTTATGGAGACAATCCAAAATACCCCAATGTCTGGTTTTGGCAGTGTCCGTCTACTGTCTAATATACGCAGGCAGCAAAATAGAGTGGCTTAATAAGAAGACAAAGTAGTGCAGACAGGAACGATACACTTCAGTTACCTCCACTGACAGCATCAGGGACAAAGACGCGCCACTGAAAAATGCACGGTCCAATGGCATGCCCAAGCGTTGTTGCTATGGTAATCAGCTATAGTGTGTATGCGCATTTGTCTAGACTTGCAGGTGGTGCCTGCCCCATAATAACTGGTGCTAACAGAAGACTTATAGGCTGTTCAAATCACCTTTAGAAAGGAAGGATGGGAGGGAAAGTCTGTGCAATAAAACGCCCTTCAAGGCAGAATTCAAATCAGTCCAAGACAGGAACAATTAGTCTAGAGCAGGAGTAATCGACTAAAATATGTGAAGGTTCAGTTACGTAAAATTCCTTGCTTGCAAAGGTCCGGATAAGCAAACGAACACGAGTGAATGGCTACAACAGTTACGTTTTAATGCTTACCCATTAAATGATTAGTTCGTGACTACTAGTGAAATAAAATAAGACATTAAATATATTTTTAAAATCTGTTGCATTTTTAACAGACCTTTATAAACATTCATTTGCACGCTTTAAGGGAATGGACAAGCACTCTTGTGGAGCTTTGAGTTGGTTTATTTTATTTCTCCTTAGAACCGAATTTTGTGGGGAGGTTCATTCATTAGGTTGTTATGTTTTGTTTTGTAGCATCACTTCTCGTTACCCCTTCTGACTAGCGCCATAGACTCTGAACAGATGAGACACATCGGGTTTTAAACCTGAAGCGGGAAGAATAAACGCATACTTCGCTGTCCATTCATCTTTAAACATTCTGTCGTGCGACTTTTCTTTTTTTGAACAAGTCATGTTGTCACTTCACTAATTCAGACCAGAGATGAAATGAAAAGAAATATTTTATGACATTCTTCCCTTTCTGACCCTAATGTCTCAAGTCCTGTAGCTAGTCTCTGGTCTGATGAGCTGTCTGCAGTTAAATAATTTACATAAAAATGTGTGATTGGATGAGCCGCAAAAGAGGATGTGCTACAGAAGCCGCGCTGGTTCATGCTTAGAAAATGAGTCACTCAACTAAGTTTTTTTCCCATAACCACAGTATTTTTTCAAATGCTCGGTTCGATCCGCTGAAACACTTTGCTGGGTCCGCCAGTTGACGGCCCCTGGTCTAGAGCAACAAAAGCATCATGAAGACTAAATAGTGCAATTATTAGCAAATTTCAACTACAATAAGTCTGACACTTGCGTACCAATAATCTGTACAAACTGGGGTTGTGATGGTATGACAAGATAAATAAATTCCACCACGCTGTTCATTGTACACCGGTGGCGGCTCATGCATCAAGTACGCTGGGTATGGAGCATTCATTTCTGTGCTTTCTTGCACTGGTTTAGTAAATATAACGTGCAAATATGTACCGACCATCAGATCATTATAAACATGCATTACCACTGTATACGATCACAAAGTTCGTTAATCCAATAAGATTGTAATTTCTGTGGCAGTTAGAACTTTCAAAAGTTTGATTTTTAACCGACGCCAGAGCGCAGGCTGATACAGGAGGACTACAGGTTGAAAAATAGCCATGTGCTGCTTAGATTATGGCCATACACTGCACAATAAAGCAGGAATATTGTATTCTGTATTGTTTCTAGCTAGAAACCACGCGAAATAAATAGGACTGAGCAAAAAATATGCTTAGCGCGCAGTGCATGGAAAAAGTGCTTACCGCATCCGGTATAAAATGGGCTTAAGAAATCACGTGTGGGAGCACTTTAAATTATCGGACGATAAGAAAAATGCTCAGTGCAAAATTTGCAGTAAGAGGTTGGTATACCATACTTAAATAATAATAATAATTATTATTATTATTAATACATCATTGCAGCCTACTGAATATATTTTGAACTGCAGTAACGAACATGCGTTTCATAATTTAACCATGATTTTAAGTAAGTATTATTGTCTTTAAGGGTGGTTTTGAGAACGAGTATTCGAAGCCTGTAAAATGCTGTTCGGGCCAGCCCTAATTAAAAGCCACAGTATAGAGCAGGGTTCCCCAAATCCAGTTCTGGAGGGCCGGAGTCCAGCACAGTTTGGTGATGTCCCTGCTTTACTTTATAAACCTGCTAATTAAATGGAGAATTGAAGCAGGTGTCTTTGAGCAGGGACATCACCAAACTGTGCTGGACTCCGGCCCTCCAGAACTGGATTTGGGGAACTCTGGTATAGAGTCGTACAGTTATTATACCATTTCACCCTTAGTATGCAAACACACACACCTCTCCTCTTTATCCATGTTCTTCTTGTCTCCTGGGCTGTTCTTTTTTGGGGGCACGGGTGGACATACTCTCCCACAGATCTCCTGCAAGCACCTTTTGCTATGTCTGCTGCGTGATGCTGCTTTGGCCAGAATCCTCTCGATGGCGGTGATGCCATCTCCATGTGTGTGGCGTGCTGGCTCAGCCTCCTCGAGCCAGCCTGGAGTCAGCGAGTTCTGCTTGGCAGAGAGTTTCTGGTGCAATTTGACCAGCAGGGACAGCATGCTCTCCCTTATCTCTAAAATCTCAGTGACCATCTGAGGAGGAGAGCCCGGAGGAAGCCAGCGCGAAGAGGACTTGGGCCGCACGGCTTGGTTCGCCTCATGGGTACTGCGGTTTATAATTTCTTGGAACTTTCTCCTGCGTTCCGCCACCAGGCTGAACAACTGTGCCTCGCGCAAGTTCTGATCGAGACAAACAGAAAGAAGATGAGAGCAAGAAAGAGACTGTTTACAGCAACTTTACCGTCAAGAAATAAATCCTTTGCAGGAAGGTAATGGTTAAATGAGCAAGGACCAGGAGTAAAAATGCCAAGCATAATGTATGGTTTTAAGTCGCTGTCTTAATGAGATAGAAAGCTGGAAAAATCTATAGTTGTAGCTTTTTTGTTCACCTTAAAGCAATTTGTTCAACAAGAGTCCATGACAAAAACACTCCAGTCAGAGCACTAATAGCACTTTTCCCACAGGGCCGTAACACGCTCATGATCCCACATTTTATCGTTAGGTAAGGTACGGGTCGATTGGCAGTGAAAATAACTAACCATGCTGAATTTCTTCTTGCCAGGGTAACAAAAGTACCACAGAGGGACATATGGGTGAAGCTAGAAATAGTGCAGACCATTGATTGGTCAAACGTAATCGTCACAGAATAGTCCCTTGAGCCATTTTGAAGAAAAAAAAAAAAAAAACACAGCACAGCAATCTTCAGTAGTGGTGTCTGATAACATTCACATAGAGTACAATGGTAAACCCAGAAAGTTCGATTTTGTTGCCTGCTTCATGTCTGTTCATATAAAACCAAATGCAGAGTAAAAGTTTAAATCAGACCTTAAAGCTCCTCAATTATTGCTACTGTGTTTGGAAACTGTTCGAAATGGTCACCTGTCCAAAAACTTCCAGAGATTCACAGATACAGTTCTGTGTAACGGACACAGATACTCGAACAGGGTTAGTTGTGGATTTGGATTAGTAACCATGCCACGCTGTTGGGTGGAAAAGCGCTAATGAGTCATACTCCTTCCTTACTCTCTTCCCTTGTGGGGGCCAAAAACAGATCTGAGATCTGAATGAGGTAATGGCCGATCATATGCAAGTTCTCTAACCAGGTACCATACAGCCTGGCAAATAAAATTACCTACCTGCAAAATCTAACATAGTTGCACATGCTTATGTGTTATAGAGAGGAAAACCATGGTCAGTACCCATGACTGCTGTAGCACACACACACACGTCATAAATCCCTCAGAAACACATCAATCTCGCATGCCAAAATAACTATTTGCGCAACATTAAACACTTAATTAGTCTGCCACACTGCAAAAGGCATCAGCCATGAAACCCAAGAATACAATAATCACACAGGCTCTGACAACATTTCACATTTACACAAATGCATAACACACTTCAGAAACATGACAAGTGTTGCAACTCCTGCATATAATTAGAGACAGTGTAATAAACAACATGCATATTTATTACACCATTTAGTCCCTTGCAAAAGAGACATTGTCCTATGTAAAATGTGACTGGAAAATCTCCACAACATATAACTGAATGCTCAATCTACGCATCCAGGAGGATCAAATGTGCACTTGTCTCAAACTTCTCACTCCCAATCATTCATTCTACACTTCAAAACAATCCAAATCAGTCCCAAACGCCAGGCCAGTCATCTCCAACGCTAGCTACCTCTCTCCAATTCCCTGTTAACCTTCTGGAGCTCTGTGGAGTGAAAATGGGCAATACCACATACATACTTAAAATGTGTGTCAGATATATTACCCCATTATTTACACAACAAATACAAACAATATTTAAAGTCAGGATACGGCACAACATAAAATTACAGACATTTCATGCAGTCATTATATATTTCAGTCATACACCTTTAGCTGAAACTAGGCAAGCTTCTCTTACACAAATTAACAGTATAGCTCGACAACCAGAGCGGATTTTGCCTCACTGACCTGTCCAAAGTTGGAGGTATCAGTGCTGGTGCTGGGAGGCGTCTCTCTTTGCCTCTCCCTCTCCCTCTCGCTCTTCCTCTCCACCTCCGGGGCCGTTTCAGGCACTCGCACCCGTACAAAGTTAATGACGTGGTGCAGATTGGCGAGCAGGCTGGTGCCGGGGAACCAGCTGTCATGGCAGTGCTCCTCAATACACGGTTCCTTCAGCAGGAACAGGAAAAGGTGTTAAACGGATATACTTTTTCTAAAGGCTAGCGACAGGAATACATATACCAATACACATGCACAATCCCCATCCTCCTTGTCAGGTTTTGGGACCTAATGTCTGAGACTAAAACATACGGTTTAATCCATGCCCAGGCATCGTGGTCACCAGTGACTACTGCATCTTTGGCATTAAAACTATCTGAACATAAATTATGCTGAGGAGGTGATTGGGATGCATGTGAAAAGCCTTTTAAAATGACCTTTTCAGTCAGACAACAATGTACAAATCTTCTGTAGTTAAAAGGTCCCCCAAAATGATTTAGCACCAACAAATTTACTCCTTTTTTGAAACGTATAAAAAGATGTAGAGGCATTGGGATTAATACAGCTCTCCAAAAAGCAAAAGTCACAGAGAACAATGCCTTCACAAAATTATAGACTACAGCAGAAGAGCCTCTCACCTCATCTTCCTTGTCCTCCTGTGCATGGTTGTCCAGGCCCAGCTCAACCAGATACAGCACCATACACAGCACATGCTCAGACATGTTCTGATGGTCCATCCAAATCTGAACAAGAAAAAAAAAATGTATATATTTTTTTAATATATACAATAATTTGAGAGACACCAAAATGTAAGGTTAGTGTCTTAGCAACAACTATGAATATAATCATTTGAAATATAATGAATATATGGATGTGCCCTATGGTAAAGCAGCGAGCTTAAAAAAGGTGAGAGCACCTTGTACAGCAGGGTAAAGATGACGATATGCAGAGTTTTGCAGTGCAGCAGACGCACCAGGCCTCTGTAGCATGGGTGCAGGGGAGTCCTCTCCTTATAGGGAGGCCAGGGGTTACCAGTGTGAATACCCGACTGCTTCAAACTGCATTCAAAACACAACTCACTGTTCAGTGGTTAAAGGCTACTGAAAGAGAATTAAAAGGGGCATTCAATGTGGTGTTGAAGAAAATCACTGAACCCAAAAAAAAAGCTATGAATAAAATATATTTACAGCAGCAGCACCCTTGAGAGAAGCATCTCAATGTATTCAGAGTAAATTTGTGCCTAATTTTTTTCACCAGAACATCTTGCATGTCAGGGAAAGCAACAATGTACCAATTTAACAAACTTCATAATATCTTAACAGAGGTGTAAAGGGTTTTTTAAAAAGTCATTGATTCTATTTAAGTAGGAATGGCTGTGTAATATGAAACATTTTGTTCCCCCAGACAGGTAATCTATCATTCTACAGCACACAGAGGGAGCCTCGGTCTGCCATTGCAAACTGGCAAAAATAAATAAATAAAAATAAAAATTCAAACATTATGTTCCACTACACACTTTTAATGGTGTTTTGTTTCATTCATGACATGGTTTGCATTTTCTGTAATTGCAAAAAATATTTGGCAAATACTACATTTAAATAGCACGTGAATCTAAAAAATATCAACAACAGACAATATGCTAATCATATTTTGCCATGGAGACTCCAGCAAGTTTATGTTGATTCATATTTTTAAAACTAAACTCTTCTGACTGCAAGAAGACATTTCCTTACCTCTGAACCGCGATGGGATTTAACAAAAAAATTAAATAATAATAGCTGGCTGCATGTAGCTGAATGTCGTAATGCATCTTGAGAGTTCTCATCATGCGAAGATCTATAGGAAATTAACCTCGGCCCGTCTCCTGAACCTAGACCTTCACATTTGTCGTCAGGAGGCGCCAAACTGAGTTTAACACAAAGCGAATCACCCTAGCCTATCATACTTGATATATTGATTGTTCCTGCCTTGGCTCCAATTGGAGGAACCTGCATCAGGCAGGGACCCTTACACGCACATCTAATCAAGAGCAAAAAATGGAGAGGCCAGATCCTCACTCCCACGTTTCAACCCAAGATTAAATTCAAATTCAGGGGGAAATAATTTACCTTGATGAAAAAAATATTTCTCTAATACAACCTCAGTATTTTATTTATTTATTTCCATTTCAAAGTGTTCAGCTTAGTTTCAATGCAGTAGCTTCATATGGTCAAACAGGAGATTTACATAACTCAATTCTAATTAACCGACCACCACACACTACCTCCCTGAGTGCAATCCGTAATTTAATTAAATATGAAAGTGGCATGGGGGGGGGAAGCAAAAGCTCTTACAACAGTCATGAGCAAACATCAGTTAATAGCTAATAAATATCAGGAAATTAGAGGATGACTGAATGGGGGTGGGTTTGTGGAGACTGGAAAAGAGGACTCACAATGCGGAGTATCTGTCCATCGCTGACTGGACATCTCGCCGGTAAACTGTGCGCAGGATCACCATGATGGGGTCAAACTCCTTTTCCCACACCTCCGCTGAACAAACCCAAACACCATAAATCTCATATGTCTAGACATTAAATAACAAGAAGTACTGCATGTAGACACACAGACGTCGGTGGAATGGATATTAAAACAGATCGATACTGTAAAAAAAAAAAAAAAAAAACAACAGTTTAAAGAAATTTGCTACTGTTCTTCATAACAAAAGAAAATAAACACACAAGAAGAACATTAAAAAGCAAGGCATATTCAAGTTGACACATCCAGGTGCTCATATGCTGCGCCCTTCAAGTTAAGAACTGTACAGCCATACGTTTCAGCGATGGTACAAGAGTGCCATCATGGGGTAGATGGGGGGGAAAGCACAGCAACAGACTAAAATGATCATATAAAATCCTGACGAGGTACATGAGAATGATGTTTATAGTGCCATTACTGACTTTTCCAAACAACCACTTCTTACAGAGTCAAATTTCCTGAGTAGGAATAGGCAAGTTTATAATTGCCTACTGTCCTTTTTAGAAAAGCAAAGAATAATTGACTTAAACTGTAGAATATTTGAAATATCTTTAGTGGAATTTGTCCTACCTGATCTCACAAATAATTTGCTTGCAAGGGCAATTTTGTTGGACTTCCCATGAATTATGTTTTGTGAGACCCCATTGTCTCTTTTCAAAAGCTTTCCTTATCCCCTATAATATTTTATGACAAATTAAGTAAAATATATATATATATTTTTTTTTAATATGTATAATTAACATGCATAGAAGGCAGCAGCAGTGGTAGCTCACCTTTGGGTGTGTACATGCCCTGCTGCATGGAGCCCCCAGGCTCAGACACTGGAGCTTTAAAATCAGCCACAGCAGACAGCATCTCCTCAAAGCTACAGCTGCCAGGCACAATCCCGCTCTTAGGGTTCGGGTTCTCTGGGATCTGCAATACTTGTTAAGGAGCAGCATAAAACCATAGTATTAACACGTTAACATTTTCCTGTTTGGTTCTACAAGAGCCGGACCAGAGTAAAGTCTTTAAGAAAGCTCTTACGATGTTCTTAATAAGACAGACTAGTACAGGGGCACATGCAAGCTCAATTGAAAACAAAAGGAAGCAATGGGCTCAGTTACTGTATTGAGAATGTTAACGGTAACGCTAATGGTGATCTGGGGAAAGAGGAGGTAGTAAAGGATACGAGGTCAAGAAGTGAGCTGTGTGTGCGGTCATTCATACACAACTGCGACACCATTTCCGCCCTCAGAATCTCATCATCAGTCATGCCTAATAGGAAGAAAGAGAAGGTGAAAAATGAGACAACGAGTAAGATATAACTAACAATAACAATTGAAGACCTTTCAAACGCAAAAATGCATTTATATAGGCATTGAGAAAATATTCATCCGTTATTAGGACCAACCCAAGTGTATGCGCAGGCTGCACAATATGACGAGGAAGGTAAGCGCCCCCTCTAGCATGGGCCTTTCCTGCTCTGCGTCCAGCACGGCGTTCTGGTGCTGTGATGCCATAGTCAACAGGTCCACTACTTTAAACCTGATGTGCAGGCAGAAAAATGGCGATCAGTGGAAGAGAGCATGTCCCATTATTTCATTTCAATTAAAAATTGACCATGTTATTAATGAGATGAACTTGCATGGTAGGAAACAAAAGGACATGAACGTTTGACAGGGAAAACAGATTGTAAACCAGAAAGAGCAGTACAAGGATCAAGAGTCCCACCTCTCAAACACTGAAGAAATAAAGTAGTCTGGATCTAGTCGTGATGCACACACCTGAAAAAAAGACACAGGAATCAAACCGACCATTTCCCCTAAACTGGTACAGGTTCGTTATGTGCAACAGTGATTGTTAAATAGGTCTCAAAAGATAGATAAAATAACCAAAGATGAACTAGTTCTAACTTTATTCTTAAACATAAACCATGTCCTCATAAATTCAAAGCTAGCTGTAACTATTCCATTTATTCCACAACATTTAGCCACAGTTAGGAGGAGGCCACTTGCTGCAATGCCTGCTATTAGACATGCCATAATATAGCTCTTTACACTCGCTCACTAGCACAACTTATCAAACCACCAGCCTCCAGCCTCTTCTTCTTGATTGGTCAAAGTGGTTGATTGAAAGCGCTTTACTTTAAAATAAATAAATAACAAACAAAGTGCCACAGCCAGCTGCCTTTTTGGTAGAGTGGCTGCCTTCTGAGCGCTCTGCACCAGTTTTCCATGATATTACATGTAAAATAGGTGGTAGCAGCTAGGAAAAAAGCGCCACATGTGAATGCAGCCTGGAATTTCCTTTACATGATCATGTTGTGGCACAGATCTCAGCCACCACTTGGCCATTTTTTCCCCCCATTGAATTCAACAAATGGAATTTTTTATTTATTTTAATTTTACAGCTCTAGAGTGCATAAATAACAGTGTTTTAATATCAGTAATCATAAAACAGAGCAATACCTGTAACAGGAAAATATCTGGGTCGATCATAGAATTGCAGAAGTGAGACTGGACATATGTCATAGCCTGCCCTTTAATCTGTAGTCCATTTCTCACCCACATGTTACTGTGAATCTCAGACAGACACGCCTACACACAAACACAAACACATTCCAATCACTTAATTAACACTTTCAAGACCGCATGTACAATATTATAACGAACATATAGAACAGCTTTTTGTTATGTCACGTGGAGTTCAAACACTACTGCAGATTGTATTCTGCCGCACTTGTAAGTTGTTTTGGATAAAAGCATCTGCCGAATGAATAAAAGGTAAACGTAATTAAACATACTCTTCTGCTGCAATGTATTTAATGATGTAAAACCTTACAAACCTACACTGAATACAAAATGAATATGCTTTAAAAAAAAATCTCAAAATGTTCAGTCCATTACAGTAATCTTCACATAACAGGAACCCAAATCAATTTCTGGAGTGCCTCAGCACAGCCTTATTTGGTTTCAATTGATCAGCCATGACCTGACCAGGAAACATCGTGTGAAGTTCGAACAACCACTTACAAAACATCGCTCCAAAATGCTTTCACATTTTATTTGTCACTGCATTGGTAAGCATTGTGACCAGACCCAAAGCGACTGGTATTGTATAAGGGTGATTTACTTGGCAATGACTTATACATAATGCAAAGAGCAAAAATTTAAAAGGACAGGGACTAAATCCAGATGGACCTATCTGGCCTTTTTCTTGTTTTACACTTCTAGCAGCATTTACATGACATTTGAACAGACTGACCAACATGGCTTTTATAGTATCAGCACAATGCAACCTCTACAACCGCACTAAAATATCTAGCCCACACACACTGCTGAGCATCTGTTCTGGCTGTATCATTATCTTGGATCTAGGTGCCCTTTTACCTGTATCTGGAGAGGATGCACCATAATCTTCATCAGCATTTCCTGATCAGGGAGCAGACTGTCCAAGTCCAACCCCTGACACTTCACCGCCTGAGCAAAATCAAGAACCCAGATCACATAAGAACACAAAACCTATTTAAAAAGAGCTGATTCAGGAGAATACATTCAGTCTCGTCTCCATAGGGAAGTAAATGAAAAGGTGTTTGAAAATTCTCACCTTTAAACTAGTCTCTCTTTAACAACTGAGCACATGAAAAACTCTGTTTTTAATCAAGGTTACGGCCCATTTGTATGCAAATATTAAATATTAAGAATTGGTTACCTTGCTAAGGAACATGGCGTAGTAGCGGTGCAAAGGCAAATGAAATGTAACTTGATTGGGAGCAGGCTGTTGGAGAAAGATTAAATAAGAGGATCAACACTCTGAAGTTTCTCCCTTTATTTGGGCACAGTTCATCACTGTGATTACAATGCAGTGCCATATGAATGTCAACAACCCTAAAACACTATACCTCATCAACAAAGCCAATGGCATCAAACCACATCTGTAAAGTCTCCAGGCAGTACCGCACCACTGTTTTAGTGTACTCCTGCGTTTCCTGTTAACAACAACCAATCAATCAATCGCACGAACATCTTAAAACACTGAACAACTCTTTCTTCCACATACTGAATTCTGCTCAGCGTGTCACTTAAGTCCTCGATAATCTAAGGACTGGCTTATTACAGTGATTTAGCACTTGCCACCTTTCTGTCAGGATGCTGAACCCGGTCTATACTCAAGTAGGTTAATACGCATTTAGAATGGAGCAATGGTATCTACTCAGGACGTTACTTTGACTTTGCAGTGTGTGAGCAGACCCCACATGGGTTGAGCACAGGCCTCCAGTTCGGCAGCAAAAGCTGCGTAGTACGTCTGAGATTCAAACTCCACATGCTCATTCAGCTCCCTCTTGTTTAGATTCATTCCTAAAAATAAAAAAAAAAAAGTTTAAAAAAATTAATTAATTTAAATTTTAAAAAAAAGAGAGAAACCAGATGAGTAAGGAAAATAGGTTAATAGCCCATTATCTGAAAGTACTACAGATAACACGTATTTAAGTGGACGGGATTTAAGACTGAGTAAAAACAGATACGAACAGATTAAAAGCCTCCGTCAAATGACTAAACGTAGCGTTCTGTTAAAAATGCATTTAAAAAGTTTATTAACTACATCATATTTTAGTTTTACACAGGCAAGTCGTTTCACAAAAACAAAATTAAATCAGGGATAATAAGGCATCACAAGCTAGAATATTAAACCCAACATCACACTTACGGCTTACCAGCAGAACTAAAACGCAGCTGAAGCCGCAATGAAACTGACCTTGAAAAAAGGAGACAAAGCTCATCCAGAGCATGAGCAGCGAGTGATCCTCCAGAAAACGCTTGGCTACACTTTGGTGAGAGAGAATATTAATAAAGTCGCTAACTAAAGGCCAGTAGGTGTTGTTCTTCAACAGGGCTTCGCCACAGTTCACCACCACATGACGACTGTTCTCTTCATCTAAAACAAAGAAAAACTTGTGCTTTAACTACATACAAGTTAAGGGTGAAAAGCTATTTTGACTGGTTTAGTGAGTCTTACACTTCTACTACAGTTTGTTTTCATTTAACTAGTCTTAACTTTGATGGTACAATAAATAATACTCAAATTAAGTACTCGTTGACTAAACCTCTCGTTACAAACCAGGAACAGATTCCAAAAACTGTTGGTCTTGGATACATTTTGAAATATTACAAATGTCAGGACAAAAACACATTCAATAGCATTCCAATTACAAAAGACTCAAACCTTTGTATTGTATGTTCATATAGTGTGAACTCTATGGCCACTTTATTAGGTACACCTAACACTCACTGGTCATTTTATCAGGTAAACATACCATATAGGTCTATTTTGTAAGTGTACAATTACTGACTGTAGCCTCTCTCTCGCTATGCGCAATTTGTCACTACCCTCCACCCCTCCATCAATGGAAAGGACCTCCATAGGACGACCGCTGTCCAGATATTATTTGAGCGATGGGCAATTCCCAGCACAGATGGATTAAGACTAGCAAATCTGCAACATGTTCACCTTGCAGCTCACTCTTGATAAGGCAGCTCTCCATCATGTAGAGCAGTACGGTGACCATGATGTCCAGCAGCTGGCACTCTTCAGTCACATGACGTGCTAACTCTTCATTACTGAACAGCTGCACGCTGATATGAACAATTCGGTTGGACATTGTGTCCGATTCATGGCTCTTCATCAGCGTCTTCATGATGAAGGCATAGTGCTGGACAAACGTTTTAGTGAAGGTGATCTGAAGGGGGAAGTGAAAAAGCTTACGAATGCGTCATCCACTTGGTGGTATAAGCAATACATCATTACATTATTCTGTGTACAAGTAAACTATTACAACCAATAAATAAATAAACAAACAGATTAAATGCAGAATGCAACAACACAAACAGAACCTTGTCTGAGAAGGTATACACTCTTGTCTTGAGTGATCATAACAGCGGTTTATAGTTTGTGCAGATTGCTTCAGGAGAAAATGCATACCTTATAGTCTTGATCTGGCAACATGTTGAGTAAAAAAGTAACCATCTTCTGTGGAAACTCATATTTAATAGTCCAAAACAATAACTCCTCTAAAAAACATTTATGTTTTAGAATGTCCATTATAGATGTATCTACAGGAAAGGAAAAAGAAAATTTCAGAACCATGTCTTTTCAGATACTAGAAAAAACTAAGACTAAAAACAGTGTGCCCAAGCCATTCACCTTTGGTACTGCTACTCAGCTTCACCCTCTTTCTCTGGCCCACATTCTGCCCTCCATCCTGATCCTCCTGTTTAAGAGAGATTAATAAGAGGTGCCTTTTGTTTTCTTGTTGTTAACAGTGAGCCTCTAAACAAGATCAGTTCTTAGCAAGGAGTCAAATCAGTACATAAAGCACATTACACCTTATTACTACTTAAAGTAATAAAACACTTGTGCGTCACAGCTGGCAGCCCCAACAGAGGAAATGATCATTCACTTAGCAAATCTTTCAATCTTACCTCTTTATTTTCCTCATCTGGGCTGACTGCTGCAGTGGCCCCTAAAACAAATAAGCATAAGGTTAGGATACGGCAAAAATAAAAATGTACAAGAGCATGTGAAGAGTAGCACACGTTTCTAAATTAAAACAGAGGCCAATAGGAAGTGAAGGAGGAAGGGTTACCCAGTAAGCCAAGTGTTCCAGCTCCAGCCCCAGCAGGAGACTCTGCTGTTCCTGCACCTGCCCCTGCTGGCCCCTTCTCCTCCACAGACACCAGGCCAGAATTCTTAAGCGCCGACAGGTACTTCTCATAGTTCCTCTTTGCATACACATTTTCCTCTTGGCCTGCGGTCGAGTCAGGTGATACTGTTGTACAATATTTCTCTAGCAAAATATGGCAAAAATCATGTACAGAGAAAGAACCCTCTAGTAACTAACATTAAAAAAAATGTGATTTAATATTGCACTATTAAGTTTAGATCAGGGTTATCAGACTCCAGTCCTGGAGGGCCACATCCCTACAGAGAAGTATGGTTTTGTTTCGCTTACCCACCAAATTCAGTCCGTGAAAGCTTTGACAATAAGCCGACGAGTTGAATCAGATGCGAGGGACTGGAGACTTTGTTTTTAGCCAATAGTGTGTAATATGTATTGTTACAAAGCCAAGCTCTACAGTATGGCTTCCACAGACTGTTTAATTGAGTGCAAGGTTTCGCTTTGTACCACAGCCTATTATTCGGAACATCTGTTGACAGCTGCTGACAATGACTGAAAACGCTTATGGCATTACAAAACAAGTACACTTCTGTTAATTACTTTTTTTCCAAGTAATTTACTGCAATTACTTTCTGCAATTCCTTGTAGATTTTGACATTGAGAAACCTTTGGGGTGTAAACAATACTACGTGTGGTCACATGCCCTAAATTGCGAGGGAAATGTATGTTTTTGTGTCATTATGGAATGCTCTGGTATCCGGCTGTACAATATATGATTTGTTAATTGTAATCACAATATTGGTCTTTGCGATACTAATGCAAATCAGCACGCTAAGAAACTACATGTTTATCGTGTCCTGTGAGCACTCTAACCTCTTAGATCAGTCAACGTGGGTGTTTTGATAAATCATTGCATTGGTGTGATCAAAAAAACAAATCAATTTCAAAACCCAAAATCAATTTTAGTCAAATTAATGTAGACCTTTACCCTGACGCATCCCAGGTTCACGAGTTTGGTTAAATATATATTGCAGGACATATCACAATCGCAATGTAGCAATATAATCGCATTATGCTATTTTAGTTCATATCAAGCAGCCCTACTCTGGTACTAAAGACTAATAAAAGAGTGCTCCATCACTAAGACATCTATGAGAATAAATTTTTTGGCCAACTGGACATGCCTACCCATGCTCAGTTCTTTAAAGGTCTGCTGATTGGTTAAGATCTTTGTGAGGACAGTGCGCATGGCTCCACCCATTTTAGTGAGGTCTTCTAGAAAAGAGATCTGAGGCTCCAGCTGCTGAAGGACCTTTTGCAGATCTCTGTCTGTGGCAGATTCTGGGGACACACAGTATGAACATGGTTTAGTCACAAAAGCACTTTATATTACTGTATTAGAGATATTATGCTGTGGTCCATTTATTTTAATTTTTTTTGAAAACAGGGCCACTGGTTGCCCATGCCTCACCTGGCTCTGTGTAGCCATCTCTCAGGTACTGTATTATGCTGATGATGAAACGAGGAAGCACCATCTCAGACATGAGCAGGAGATCTCTAGGGACTGATGGAACATTCTCCCCGGTTTTTAACCGATGCCTTCTGCAAAACCTGCCACATGAAATTAATTTTTTTTTGAAAAGAGAATCCATTAGTGCATAATAATAATAATAATAATAATAATAATAATAAATGCATTTCTTTTTACTATGCCAGGGACTTTCTACTTGGAAATTGATTAAAAAAAAAAAACACCCCCAGAGTTGTTTTTTCACTGGGCGGTGGAGGCCAAGTTTTTTAATGAGTATTAAAAAAAGCTATTTACATATGGCAGATTTGTCATCCAAATAACAATTATGTCTAGAATAATCCTTGAAATAATTTTTTTTTTTTAAGTGGTCAATGGTACATGATGCCCTGACGGTTCCCAGCCAGGTACTGATTTACTGAGTTGTTTTTAGAGCTGGACTAGAAAGCAAACATGGATTGGCTAAATCCTCAAGCACTGAAGAAAATAAATAAATAAAATAAATCATTGCCCTGAACTAAAAGGGCAGTCATTCGCATAACTCATTTATCCAGAAAGAAAATAAATAAATAAATAAAATATATGTATGTATGTATGTATGTATGTATCTATCTGTATCGTATCGACTGACATGGTACCTACTCATCAGTCCCAAAATCTATCAGTACTTAAGAAGACTGACTAATACTTAGATATTATAAAACTTCGCTTTGGCCACAGGGTTGTACAATACATCATTTGTTAATAGCTTTCACAACATCAGTTTGTGCAACGTGTATCAATTACAAAAATGCCAACAGACAAATGAGCGCCTTGATAAATTAAAACACTGTTCACTGGAATGAGCGCAGCGAATAACGCACGGCATTATTCTCTCCCAGTTTCCCCCCATAAAAGTCATGCAATAGTTAATAATCCCCTGTAATTATGCAATACACATAAACGTGTGCTATTTGGAGTAAGTCATGACAATGAACACCTGGTATCTTTACCAAAAGGAAAAGAAATCATGTCATCATGAAGACAGAAGCATGACGGATAAAACAACATGAATTCATCTGAGCTGCTGACTGATCAATACTCTAATATTCTCAACCCTTGGTCTGCCAGTAATGACATCTAACACGTGTTACATGTAGGAGCCATTATAACGACTTATTGCTACTGTCATGAACATGATGAAACAGAAAGTGCAGGGAATCCAGGTGAAGTATGAACCACACGGAGTACACAGTGCGATTAGTGCCAGAAGTGCTTCCTACCATTCAACTCGTCATGAATTATCCTCGTTTCGGCCAAATCGCAACATTAAAAAAAAAAAAAAAAAAAAAAATTAAAAAAATTATTATTTTTTTAATAATAAATAAATAAATAATAATTATTATTATTATTATTAAACTGTTATCCACAACTCATATCCATCCACAAAAACAAGTATCGATATAGTTTAAAAAAAAAAAAAATTTTTTACAGCCGAATATGAAATAAAATGGCTAATTATCGTTGTCATTCGTTTAATCAAAAAAAAAAAAAAAAAAAAAAAAGAAAGTCGCACCGAACGACATTAGTAAAAAGAGAAAAAAGGGCAAGAGCTGTCACTGAGGCGCTCGGTAGTTAAAAATAAACTCGACCGCCACTCAGTAAGGCGTGCAGCTAAGCTAGCGGTGTTGCCATGCTAAGAAGCAGCGCTAGCTATTTAGCATGGTGAACTAGCTCGCTAAGCAGACCGTTGTTGTTGTTGTTGTTGTTGTTGTTGTTGTTGTTGTTTTTCCGCCCCCGCATTCCGGTGCTTGTGACACACATTCAGCTGATGACAATCACCCAACAAGTGCAACACGAACAGGCCACGTCAGCTTGCAATGCAACTTCAGCGAGCTAATGACAGAAAATGGCTAGCTAGCTAAGCTAAGCTAAGCAGCTAGCTTACCGAGCGAATCAACTTACCCGCTTTCTCGCATGACATTACCGTCTCCACAATCGCAGGCCCCGCCAGCCTGGCTCCTAAACATGTTAAAATCGTGGCCCGTGTGATCCCCGTTGTTAAAGCACTCGGCGCAGAGTGACATGCAGGGAGAAATGCCACAGGTCCGACAGCGGTAGGCTACAAAATTAGCAGTCCAGACCAAGCCGCACAGCGTAGCGTTGTCGTAGGAGCGGACGGTGTTGCAGAACTCCTCGAAGCCGTCTCCTCCTGCCAGCAGATATTTACACCAGTCCAGGGCCTCGGCGTCCGCCGCCGGTTTCTCGGGATTAAGAACATTATCCAGCAGCTCGTGAAGTTGCCGGACTCCGGAGCCGTTGTCAGTCCGATTGAGGTCTGCTTTTAAATGCGCGGCTGTAGCTTTCTTATCCCGGCGTAGCAGCGACGCCGCCATCGTTCACTCCGAACTGTTGTCCACAATTTATTTTGGTTGTCTTGTTGCTATGTTCTCGGCTTGTCTCGCGATATTATGAAAGCGAGCCACAGCGCAGCGCAGTACATAAGAGAGGCTCGATCAGCTGGCATCGTTACATGTGACACATGACATGACAACACACACACTACTATTTTTGGAAGAAAGTCTATGAATGATATTTAATAACATAAAGTGGTAAGACGTATCCGATGACTAACCGCAGCCGAGAACTTAAGAAATGAGATATGTTTTTTTTTTTTTTTACACAAGTGCAAATATGCAATGAACCCTCCTCAGACAAGACTGACATACTGTACCTCTCCATGTCATGGAAATGCACCGACCAACTTTCAGAAGTGTGCATGCTTGGGGTCATTATCTTATTGAAAAATCCATATACGGCCACATCCTTCTCTCAACCAGGTTTTGCACGAAAATATCCTGGTCCTATTAAGCAACATTTAGGATTCATGTATGTTTGGGTCATTATCTTATTGAAAAATCCATATACAGCCACATCCTTCTCTCAACCAGGTTTTGCACGAAAATATCCTGGTCCTATTAAGCAAAATGTATGATTCACAAGAGTCCCTGGACCACAAGCTACAAAACAGCCCCAGAGCATCAATAATTTATCACGATATTTTATATGGAGGCTATTCCTTGCAGTAAACGCTTTTTTTTTTGTTGCTAAACACCCCAATAGTGTACATGGCCAAAAAGTTTGATTTTGGTCTTATCTGACCACAACACACGATTCCAATGGTAGTTCCAATGACTCTTAAAGTAGTACAGGTGCTGCATTTTGTGAATTGCTCTCAGGAAGGACTTCTTTCTTCAAATCATTCTAAATGGCTTGTTTTTTTATGGAGGTGGTGGCAACCCCAAGAATCAACGAAACTGTGCAACTCTGAAACTGTGATCTTTGGCTTCTTCTTTGACACTCTCATCCTCTTCATTTTCCCCAAGTGTGTGTGTGGGTCCAATTTTTTTTAACCTGTTCATTGCTTCTTCTTCTTCTTTTTTTTTTTAAAGAGATTTGTTACCTGACTTGTGCATGTCAATAACTCTGTCTCTTTTGTGTTTGAGTGGAAAAATTGGATCATTGTGTATAATGTTTATTTTATTCACCATTCTCTTGAAGTGTACCTATAATTCTACATTTGATGGTAGCTAACAAGTAATGGAAGCTTATGAGCACCAATTAGCATTGGGCAAATTGTATCCTGAAATCATTATACTATATTGCCTAGATAAAACAATGAAATATTCATAAGGTTATGCCGTTTAAATCAAAGGGACACTATAGGAAAAGCTTAATTAAACAAGCAGTTTATTAAACAGCCAGTAACAAACAGCCCATTTGATTCATTAAAGACGATTTTTATTTTTCTATGCAAATTGTACACTTCCAATTATGTACAACAATACTAACATGACAAACATATTTTTATTGTTTGCAGAATACTGTACTATTAAAAGTAATTATTTGAGGCAAGTGCCCTATAAACAGCAAAGCAAACACTATGATTATACCAGTGTTACAACATGTTGTAGGTGTTGCATTGAAGCATCATACCGCATAGCATGTAGTTTATTGTGAATTAAAGATGAATAATAAAGAGTAAGACTCTGAGCCTTTATAGTTTAAAATGGTCATCCCTTTACTGTGGTCACTGATCATGCTGCTATGTAGCATTATTCATAAGTGTGATGCTTTCTCCCACGGTAAACATATTAACAAAACTGAAAGTGATATGATGTAACAAAACAGATAAATCTGCTTATTTGCTTGAATTCTGGCCAGAGCTTTTGAGGCGTCCAAAAAAAATCCCTTGACCCATTTATGAATGGCAGTCAAAGACATAACTATCAAGATTTAAACAGGATTAAGGATGTCCTTTATTCTATAAATTCAATGTTGGAACAAAACCTTTGAAAATGTTCAGCATGCACAAAAATGTGTGTCACTGTGAAGTAATTGTATACAGTTCTAATGACCAATGATGACTCGTTGAATTATGCTTTTTTCATGTCTGATATTTTAAGATCCTGGGTTTGAATGGTTTTTTCCCTTTCACACTTGGTTGTGGTAAAGATGTAACAGTTTAGTTGAAGAAGAACTCTATTGTGTCAACAGTCAAAATCAGTGTTGGGCAATGGTCCTGGGCAATCAGGCCTTAAATCCCATCCATATACAAATATATTTTGAATAAAAGGTTTTAAAAAAACAACAAGCAAACTGAACACAAAACATATAACAAACATTTTTTTAAATTAAATAAACACGGTTAAAAAGAAAATAAATATAATTAAGGCTGGAGGTTTGGAGAAAGATTTGGAGTAAAAGCGGATCCTTTTGGCCAAATCAGTTACAAAATGATCAAGATTACGTTCAAATTTGAAGGTAATTAACAGGAATAAATAAATCCTCTCTTATCTCAATTTCTGTCCAAAGGCATGACAAAAGGCATCAAAGATATTTACCCTAATTATGAATGAAAACGCTGAAAGATTTAACAATAACCTACTGTTTATCTATATTAAAACCGATTGTGTGATGGTATATTTTTAACCATATGTAATGGCCATGCTGAAAATTCTAGCTTTTTAATATCCTATATGCTTCCATTATATACTCATATTGAACTTGTAAAAATATCTGTTGCCTATATCTACATACAATGCTTTTTCTAGAAAACAATGCTAAATACCTCTTCAATTACAGCAGTGTTAAACCACATTCTATATTACTGTACATTCAAAGATTAATCTAGGTTTCATTGTCTTGAATTTATGCTCCGAGATTGTTTTTAATTGATAACATTTAGAACGTAAAGCCACAGTGATGCATCTCAGTTTAGCACAATTCTTTAATACTTCAGTGTACTGTTTTATTTCAGAAGTACACCAGAGATTCAGAACACAGGACTTTGTGCCCTCTAGTTTTATCCAGCCACAAGATGGCAGCCTTTAGCTAAGGAGAGCATACACTTGTTTTCTAGGCAGGCATTGGGATCTTATTCTAAAATTATGGTGTGTGAATTATAGATGTGAATGTGCCAAAATTGTGAATCCCTTTTACAGACAGGCTTAAAATAGAGTTCTGTTTACATTTAAAGGCATTTTGGTATAGCATCCTACAACACACAACCCTCTCATCCAGTGTGCATTGCTCTGAGAAAACATACACTCTCATATGGTGTGTCCCATACTGGTATTGACTAAGCCTTTAATATTAGTGACAGGTCTGACGTCATGCAGTTGCTTGCGTCGGTCAATAAAAGCCGCCAATCTGGCCGTATCCAGTGGAGTTTTGGAATAATCTCCACTGTGAGCGCTCACCCACGGGTGCTGCAAACATGCCGTCGAGTTTGGTCTCTTTCTGGGGTCCTGGTTGAGAGTTGAGACAATGAAATCCCTCGCTGCTTGACTCACACCGTAGAAATACTCATCCGGGAAGCAGAAGTCCAGTTTGCAGATGTTGACGCAGGTCTCTTCCAGACTCTCGTCCAGAAATGGAGAGACCCCGCTCAACATGACGTAGGCCAGCACCCCAACACTCCACACGTCTGTGGAGAAGGACACCGGCGTCCCCTGGATCAACTCTGGAGCAGCAAACTCAGGGTTGCCCAACAGCAGGTGCACGTACCGGTGTCCTGATATCTGCACTGCATCCCCAAAGTCTATCAGCTTCACACAGGGTACAGGCATGCGGAGGTTAACCATCAGGTTTTCAGGCTGTACAAGAGAATGGTATATTAGAGAATGAACAGAATATAGAGATTTTAACAGATACTGATTTTTAAAAAAGGAAGCACTTCAATTCTGAATACCTTTGAAGAGGTCTTATATCCAATAGAATATAAAGAGTTTTATTCCAAAGCGCAATATATCCATTTTTAGAAACCTTGGACGAGTATTTCAGATCATGCTCTTTAAATTAATTTAAGCACATACATGTGTAAGGACACACAAATTTATGTAAAGCTATTGCTAACACATTTTAGCCAAAACACAATATATCCATCAGAAACAATAGAATCTCATGGGATTAAAAATATCTATTGGCTTGTTACCAATCAATTTAGACATAAAATAAATAATGAATAAAAATGGATAGGACCAGAAATAAGTTAAAACATCTTGTGTAAAAAAAATGGAAAAATAACATGACTCGATTAAAATAAGCAATTTATATAGTACAGATCAACATCAATGCTGTCTCACTCAAGTAGAGTAAAATTCAATGTTTAGATTTATGTTGGTGTGTTTGCACTTCACACTAGGCCGGATCACCTTTCCTGAATTGCGCTGTTGCACCGCACTTTCATTTTCTCTCTCATATGACCTTGTATGGTAAACATTTGAGCACCTCACATGACCAGTGTACGGTAAACATTTTAACATCTTTAAGCCCTTTTAATGTCATGTTGTGTTTTTTTTTTTGTTCGTTCACCTTCAGGTCCAAATGAACCACTTTGCAGGTGTGCAGGTGCTGTAAGGCTTCCACTGCATCCTTAATGAAGAATGCTACCTTCTCCTCCATCAGCTCATCATGGGCCACCAGGTAATCCAGCAGACGCCCACCCTCCAGCCTGGGCAAGGACACAACAAACATTTTAACTTTTAATACAGGGGGGGAAAAAAAAAAGAAGAAAAAAAAAATCTACACTTTAATCCTAATAAGGCAATTAATACTTATATGGGAATATAAATTTTTAATATTATTTGGACCTGTTATCCAGAGAACCAATTATTAAGTCAATCATTAAGCCCATTATTAAAGGTACCAGTACTCAGTAGTCCTGCATTAAGGGAGATTGTTTACAAAGCCTGTTTTGTAGCTAACCCACCAGCTGTTCCCTTTTGGGGGAAATGTGCCAGCCCAAATTACCTACAGACATCTTTGATTGCTCTGATGGATGCTTTGGAAGAGTTGCTAAAAATGTAGTTGCTATGGGTCGTATCACTTTGTCCATGTATTTACTGGGAGCTCATAAAATGGAAAAAGAAAAAAGTTAATCATAAAAATCCCACAAGCTGATTGGCTATTATAATGACCGCTACAGCCGGTACAAAGCCTCACTTTATATTCGCATACACCACAATATCGTGATTTTAGTGGTTTATAAATAAATTTATAATCCAATAATGTGAACATATCACCATGTGTGACAAAAACATCCGGGTTCATAGGAAAAGAAAGCTGATAGAATCTCGCTTGTCCCCTGTTAATTTATAACCATCCGAATGCAAGAGTTATATCATGGAGAAGACTTTCTAATATTTTATTACAGACATTACCCTGAAAAACTAAGTCCGACTTACAGCTCTAGGATGAGTATATAGGCTGTGGGTGACTCATAGGTGTCAGTAAGCGTCACCAGCTGAGGATGCTGCACGTGTTTCAGGATATCTGCCTCATGAGCCACCTGTTCTTTCTTCTGCATCTTCTTGTTGACAAACTTCACTGCCACCTCCTTCTTAGTGGCCTTATACAGACATTTCCTCACCACTGAGAAACGGCCCCTGCAACCAGAAAAAGGGAGATTCATTAATCAAGGTGCATGGTTTCGTTTTTAAAAGGTGGTTCAAAAACATATCAAGCTGCATATATTGTAAAAAAAATACAGAACAATATTTTACCGTCCAATTTCACAGATTTCTATAAATGCTGATTCAAAGTTGTCTTTCCATTGGATTCCAGTTCCATCATATGTTGAAGCTTAAGACAGACAGAATTGTGGGACGGTTTGAATTTAAATTAAGTTAGAAAGGGCTGCATTGTAAATATTGTCTTTGCAATATTCAGTGATTATTAGAAATGTCTGATAAGTGCGTATGCAGTACTAACCACAGCTGGGGAGAGTGACCATATTGGAGGGCTCACTGGGGGGACTGATGCCCCAGGGGTTGCTGGCTCTAACTCGGAACTGGTAGTGCCCACCTGGGATCAAATCCTCAATCTTCACACATACATCAGCTGTGGAAAGTACTGACTGCTGCCACACCAGGGAGTCTGCAGATTAACACGCACAAGTATTTGCACACATACGCAGCCTAAAATACATACCATTTTAAATGTATTTGTTCTGAATAAATCAATGTTAAATTGATAATTACTGAAAATACATGCCCTCTTTGCACAACAGTACTGACAGAATGTGAGGTTAAGCAATTGCACAAATGCCGTCTTGGTCCAAGTCTCGGTCTGGGGTCAGAGTCCTGGTGTGGGCCATGGTCTTGGCTTACAGTATCTGAGAAGACCACAGTTGCTTTCCAGCATGATAAACGTAATAACCACCTTTGACCACTAGTCTGCACTCTTAAACCATGTTTTGTTTAAACCAGATTACAGTTACTTGCTTGAAATAAAATGGTTTTAAAATATCAAGTTAAAACATGTGTAATTTTCAAAATCAGCAATAATTTTTTCTTAAATCACCTCGCTATCCACGCAGGGTTTTAATGCTGAGAATAGTTAGTATTAGCAAAATTCCGCTTAAAAGGTAATTACATGAATGGTGTAACAAACATTTAGCTAAATACAATCATTAACGTTCCACAAATCCCTGGAAATTGGATAAACATAACTAGGCATCCATTTTACCACTGTTTATCAATGTTTCTACATTAACAAGTGAACTAATTAGGCTAAATATGGGCCATAGTACCCATAACAGTCCCTGCTGCAATTGCATTTTTCCAGGAAATTGAATCTCTGAGCGTAGCTTTTTGAATAATGTCAGCATGGTCTCTCAATTTGTACAATTTATGAAACAACTCATGTGAAAAGTTATAAACGGTTATAGTTAGGCCAATTTTTGCATGAGATCTGATTGATAATTTAGCATGCCTTTATTATTACCAGTAATATTAATATTGGAAAATACAACTTCAACTTTATTGAATTTCAGGGTCACAAGGGCTGTGGTCTTGTTCTGGTTCAGTCCCTCCATCCTGGAATAACTGTCTGACAGTCAATTTTGCAGTGCACCACCCAAGAGCCTTTACTCATACCATTTTTATCATACAGTACGAGTCTCAGAGCTATACTATTTATTCATATGCACACCTACATGTATGGAACTCATAAAGCAAGCCCAAGTTACCCTCTTGTCTGTACTCCACGGTGTAACTGGTTATGGCACAGTTTCCCAAGCTGGCAGGGGGAAGCCAGTGCACCACTACCGCTGTACTGCTAGCCTCCTGGGCTACTGGCCGCGCCGGGGCTACTGGGATGCCTTCACATGAGAGAGCAATTACAAAAAACAGCAATTAGACAATGCTTCTTACTGTTCCCTGCACTTTTATTTAAAAAAATACAGAGGCCAGTTGATAAAATATGGAAATGACCCTTTGCCCGATTACAACATTACAGCTTTAAAAAATAGAACCGTTCGACTTTACCAGCACAACAGCTGAGTTTGAGAACAGATGGGTGGGTCCTTTTTCCATATTACCCTGGATAATGCTCATGTGGAAAACAGGCACATGAGCAGATGACGTGTTGGAGAACATATAGGAACCCTTGACTCCTTTTTTCCACATTACCTTGCACTTTAATTGACGCGGAGGATGAAGCGGACCCATGATCATTAATGGCGATGCAGGTGTAGATGCCAGTGTCCTGTGGCATCAGATTACAGATTTTCAACAGAATATCACCCGTTTCTCTGGAAAAAGACAAGACACAATACATATAGAACTATCATATTAAAGAAGATAGTAGGGACTTTTTTCTAATCTACAAACACTGTAGACACCAACATGAGGCCTATAAAGCTGAATGTAAAAAAGAAGCGAGAGCAAACGTGCCCTCCTTATAAACAACCATATGCCTAAATTACTAAAGCATCTAATATATGCAAACTACTTTTACTGCAACAATGAGCCATTTACCAAACACACCTGAATCTCTGTTTAAATCGCTACCTAGTTCTTCCCTATATAACTATGTGGCTGTAAGATAAGCACATCCTATACTTCTGTTTCTCTCTAGAAATTGACTAATATCCATCAATTTCTCTATGGCTCTGAGGATCCATATGATATAGTACCACCTTAAATTCAAAACTACCATGGAATTATTTAGATGTCTGATTTATATATGCTTATTAAGATACGTTTTTAGAACCCAGATGGGCAGAGTCCAGAAAGCTCCCTATTGGACATATTGTGCACTACATAATACAGAGTAGTGAACGTATATAGGGACTTGGGAGCCATTTGGGATTCAGCTAAAGCTCCTGATACTCTCCACAATGTAGCTCTGGTTACCTGATGTTGATGGTGAAGTGGTTGTTGTTGACTACTAGACTCTGGTCTGGACCCTTCAGAGTTATGGTGGGTTTTGGGCGACCACAAACTTTACAGCACAAGACAACAGTTTCCCCCAGAGCACAGGTCACATCAGCCAGAGGGATCAGGAACTCAGGAGCCACTTCACAACACAAGCACGACAGGAGGGACTACATCAGCGAGTACCCTCACTCTCAAAACGGACTATTCCAGAAATTAATGCATTTTTGAACAAAATTTAAGGTGTGCTTAAATAAGCATAAGAAACCTTAACTGTTACATGACAAGCTGAAAGGTAAAGAAAACGAATCAACATAATCACGTGACCACACATATACAGTCACTGACTTCACAAATATACAATCTTACCTTCTTGAATAAAATTGGGATTCAATAACTGTGAAGTAGAAGAATGAATGTTAGGATGCAGTAATAATTAAACACTTGAAAATCTCCACAAAGTGAGAGTGAACAAAGACACCATACGAACTGTACAGGAAGGAGTGTCACTTAAAAATGAAGAGAGAGAATAAAGAGAGAGAACAGAGCTCATCCTAAAATAAGTTTACCCAAGTTTGTTCATGTTTGGGTTCATGTCCATTTGGGGTTTACATCTACAGTTGAGTGCAGAAATGTGCATTCCCAACAGTTTCTGGGTGAAAAAGGGACACTGTATCTCTATTTTACAATTCCTGTTTAAAAAAAATAGAAATCCAAGATGTTAAATCCTGAAACAAGACAATCCAAAACAAGGTTTTACCACGACCCTCAACTGCTCAGAGGACACGAAAGAGTCTGGAAGCAGTTATAAAAGCAAAGGGTGTGCAGTTATTAGATAATATTTACGTCACATTCAAATCAGAGAACTTTTGAACTGATATTTGGATATTTTCACTATTAATGTCTTAACATTCACTATTTGGCCATTTGTGTTGCGTGTGATAATGAAGAAACATCTGTGAACCCAAACACACTAAATGTATTGCTGGTATAAATTTAATTAATTTGTCTTCTTTATTTTGTCTGAAGGGTATGACATCTTTTGCCCTCAACTGTATCACACCACTGTGTTCCAGTATTTAGACAATTTTACATTCACCTAGAATAGAGTACTATGATATCAAATGATGATAATGAATGCACTGTGTGATAAATTTCTTTAGAGTTGGGTGTTTATTCTCATACCTTTTAGGATGTCATTATGCTCATGAATTTAATTTATTGAGTATTTGTCTATAGAGGTTTTATCCTTTTCTCTAATAAGCACAGACTAAATCTACATACTCTCTAAGAACAGCATGCATTAAGGGGTATGGTGATGCTCTACCTCCATGCTAGTTTTGGGGTCTAGCTCATCCTCACATTCTGATTCCTCTGAGCTGTGAGACTCCTGTCGTTCAGGCGGAGAGAAAGAGCAATGTTAGACAGCTCACTGTTACAGTTCATTCCTCAATGGAAATGTCACCGACAGAGAATTCAGTAGTAAGGACCTCGCTTTCTCTGAAAATTAGTAAACGGTTAAAATGTGAGCTGTATTATCTTTTGTATCCAAGAACAGGCAATTAGGAATGACCAAAATGGTCATTTTGTTAAGATATTATGTCATTTGAAAAGGAAGAACATGCTCCACATAAATCATAGTTTTTATTTTTTTTGATCTACAACATTTGCAAAACATTTGTATAGTGAATACAATTAGACTATTTTATGTGCCATGTTTTAGCTAAACAAACCAACATGAATCCTTTATCCAGGCAAAGTTCAGTCTATTAATCACAGTTGAGAGTGCAAACCCACACCTGCCCCCAAGCGGCACAAACACACCCTCTTACTCACTTTTACAGTGACCTTGCTGCTGAGAATGTCCTTAGGCTTACGCAGTCCATTCTCAAGCTTTGGGTCACTTTTTCCCCCACTGTCCTTCTCGACACGCTTGCGGGCGCGGAGTGTGTTCCACGAAAGAGACTTCCTGTTATATTAAAACATTACCCAGTTAAATCTTACTTACAGTGAGAAGACAGGGGAAGGACAAAACATGTATACTAAAAACTCATTGAGGTATAAGGAGAAGGAAGAAAAGTGAGTAGAACAAATATAAAAGCACATGTGGTAGCTTGCATCAACAGACGATGACAGACTAATGTTTCTTGCTAATCAATAATTTATCATGAATCAAATTAACTTGAGTTACTTTCACCATAACCAAAACCATTAAACTGAACTGTTTTCTAAAGGTGATATCAATGTTAAAACTCAGCTGTCATTTTCTTACACCACGGTGGATACAGTTTGTGAAGAAGCAGCACAGCCCTGATGAGCCCCCATGCCAATTGAATTTAATTTGGCCGAGAAGTTCACCAGAGAAATGCGAGGCCAGATGCTGCATCACACACAAACATTTACTGTCAAGGACCAGTGTGGTTAGTACAAACACAAAATTAAGTAAACTACACACTACAAGATAAAATAAACACGTAAATAAAATGAATGAATTAAAATAAAAGTGCAAAAATTCTATTTTGCCCTGAAATATGGGAATTTATAGGGTCTTAGTTTGGTCAATATTTTAAACAGATTACTTTTGCACTTTAAGAAGCGAAATACCAATATTGTGACTTAAATATATATACCAATATTTTATGACAGTATAAACTCACATTAATATTATTTCTTTCTAAGAAAAGAAAGAAAAAAAAAACTGACTTCATCTTAAGTCTCATGCTCATGTCAAAATTTTATTTTACATATTTAAAATAATACATTTAAAACTATTCGTGAACTACAATGCTGAACATGGCAACTATCATTGTATTGCACCAACCTGACTTCTTAATATGGTTTCTCTTAAATAGTGCAAAAGACTTTTTACAGGAATGTACTGAAAAGAGTAAACAACAAATAGTATTTACAGTAAACAACCAACATATTTGATTAAGGACAAAAACAAATAAAACTGAACTTAACATTTCAAAAATAAGATTAAAACAACAATAATCTGTACAAAATTGCCACAGACAATAACAGAAATTTTCTCCATCAGGAGAAACTATTCCAAGTCCATCAGATGGTCTATATTTTCTTTTTTAATCTTTCAAAAACATTGAACGAAAAACAAACAAAACAGAACAAAAAAAACC
Organism: Olivaichthys viedmensis; assembly: GCA_028565825.1. Classification (NCBI taxonomy): domain Eukaryota; kingdom Metazoa; phylum Chordata; class Actinopteri; order Siluriformes; family Diplomystidae; genus Olivaichthys; species Olivaichthys viedmensis. The sequence continues at coordinate 12,001,164 of JAOUQW010000046.1, read as the reverse complement.
TGGGGTTAGAAACAGAAATAAGAGTCCAAACATGTCAGTCTCCACATTGATGTAAGATTCCTTGAACATCTTCTGTCTAAACCAAAGAAAGGCTTTGGTATAGTTCTTTCAGTAAATCACTTTTTACTTGATCACATCAAAAAAAAAAAAAAAAAATCAAGAAGAAACTTAAACATCTCTCCATGGAAAAAAAGGTCCAACATATCCAGGTTAGTTCCAACAAAAAAAGGGAGGGGTTTTGAAACAGGGAGTGGAGCCTTGGTTTAACCATCCAATCAGAGTTCCAGTTAGTGTAGATTGCCACTTACTTGATGTTCGAATGAGCAGCAGTGTCTATGATGGTTTTAGGGGGAGGGCCGAGGACGTTGCCGGGCACCCAGCCCTCAGCAGCGGGTGATTGGCTGTTGGCAGGCCGGTAGACCAGGAACATGTTCTGCTGATTGGTGGCCAGCACCTGTACCATCTCACCGTGTATGACGCAGATCTCATTCTCCTTCAGTGCGCTGTAGTCCTGAGTCACCATCATGGAGGAGGACATGCCGTTACAGCCAACTCCGTCATACTGGTGTAGGGGAGAGAGCGAGAAAGATAGAAAAGGGGAGAGAGAGAGAGAGAGAGAGAGAGAGAGAGAGAGAGAGAGAGAGAGAAAGAAAGATAGAAAAGGGGAGAGAGAGAGAGAGAGAGAGAGAGAGAGAGAGAGAAACGCACACATACAGTAACCATCACAGAATATCACCATTTACATCTCCATTTACTGTCAGTCTGTGCAATAATTATATTTCTATGCAATAATATTTCACTATATTAGATCTAGCGTACCACAGAGAACTAATGAATTAAACAAGGCTAAAGAGCAGCACTTGTGTGGAGGGGATGCAGACTTTCAAATCTGCATTTGTTTTTACAAGAACATCAAACACTCCCTTAGCCTCCCTATGGAGCCAAAGTAAACTGGGCCAGTAAACAGGCTAATAATATCCTACTTGTACAGCAACACTGCTCTCAATTTTGCTTGGGTCAGGCACATTAACAGAACTACTGATATGTATGTAGCAGGAACACTGATAGCATTTCAAGTACATCTTAATTAGCAAGATGGTGAAGATTGTGTCACTAAATTTCATTCATTGTGAAAGTGGAAGCAAATTTGGTAGCAAAGCCATACTCACCTTGGAGCTCTCGTATCTATCAGAGTGTTTGTGGAGCTCAAAGCTGGGACTGCCGTTGGAGGTAGACATTTTCATTGGGTTGGAGACGCGTCCTGAAATGGCTGTTTTCTCTGGGCTGAGGGACGCGGTGGAGCTGGGTCTGCTGCTGCCTGAGTTCCGCGTGAGGGAGTGAGAGCTGCCCTTCTCCTTCTGATACTCAATAGGAGACTGAAGAGCTGTGGACATGGACATACACCAATAAATCAACAGCAATCTAATGAGTGGCTAATGAAAGTGGAGATATAAAAGCAAATGATGCAAAACAAAGACCTTCAAATGGCCTAAATAATGGTCAGAAAGTGGTTTCTACCCCCATAGATGCCAGCAATGCAGACTGACCTTCTGGACCATTTCAAGCAAATGGAGCGGTAATGCCGGGCAGTTAAAACAAAACGATTGATATACGAGAGCATCCTCACCTGACAGGAAGTTGCTCTGGGCATCCAGGAGTTCAGTGATGTGCTGCACCCAGACCTGCTTAATGTCCGTGTTCGCTGCCTGAAGAGTGAACCGCTCGGCTGAGCCACGGCATGACAGCACAAACTTGCACGGGTCATTATCCACATGTTCCTCCAGACCCAGATAGCTCACCTAGTGCACACAGCAAAATTATAATTGAATGTATTAGTAGCTGTATTTACAAAAATTCGTCATTAAGAGTTTCTTCTTAAAACCTATTCATAAAACTGCAGAAAGGCACTTTTACTAGGAAGAATTCTTAAGCTAAGAGTTGACCCTGTTGCTACAAATGACAGCAAGTTTCATAACTACATTTCGAGAGTGATTGGCTGATACATTAGCAGTCTGTGGGGTAAATTCAATCCCAATTTGTGCTGCCATATCAAAATAAAAAATAAAAAATTTAAATGAATCGTTTTACATACATGAAAAACATTTAAATGCTTACTAAGCTACTTGTCAAAAAAAAAACCTAACCCTAGTTCAGTTAACTGTCAGTCTATAGGCTACATGTTTCCTAAACGCCATCTAATAATTTATTTATTTACATTTAACTAGACTATCGATTTAAACACCTCTCTTAAGTAGCAGATTATACCCTAGAATAGCCACGACTTTGTAGTTGGTGAACATTGATCTCCAGTGGTTTTGCACTGCTTTTCTTAAACACCAGCAGCAGACATTTAGAATAGTTTGTGATTTGGTCTTAGTGCCAGGGGTAATCCTCAGGACTTCAAGTTGCAGCAGGTTTGAAGCCAGTTTTAGTGCTAAAATGCTGTGTGAATTACTCTTAGACTGAAAAAAATTAGGTGTCCTAAAATTAGGATTAGCACACTAATCTTTATTAAGTTTCTCCTGTAGGCCAGTTAGGAGCGACTTTTAGCCTTTGTGGTTTTGACAAAACGGATGATTACCTTGATGTTCTTTTTGAACTGGTAACCCGGTGTTGACGAGCCTTTACGTAGAAGTTCGCTAAAGATGACGATCTGCTCAAAGAGGAAGACTCTGCGCTCTTTGCTGCGAGACAGAACGCCCGAGTCCTGCTCCGTCACGAAAAACGTCTCCTGTTGTAGAAGTTTACCCTGACTCGTCAGCTTTCCCTGAAACACACGCATACATGCATGCAAGATTAGTAAGTGTTCTCTCTTTATAGTTTACAACTTTTATGGCTTTTTGTATTAGTGTACATAGAAGTCCTGTATAAACACATGCTTCAGACTGAATGAATGCCATTTGTGAGTGAGTGTGAATGTGCCTATCTGTCAACACTTGAGTATTACACAGCAACAGTGTGTCAACACTGCTATATAAACAGGTCAACCTGTCTCACATGCTCTTATTTGCTCCACCTCTTGGTCTTTCTCTCTCTCTCCATTATATAACATATTCATTTATAAATGAAATATAATCCACACATAATTATGGCAGCTATGGAGAAAATGCTCTGATCACTGTATATTTAAGAACTGAGTTCTTACATTTAAAAAAAGCTCTCTCAGTGAAAGTGCTGCCTGTCCTTTTTTGCATTTCACAGCTGATAAATATGATACAGGCAACATAGCTGATACCAGCTAAACACTTTTGGCCTTTGCTGCACAATATGAATAAACTGGGAATTTGGCAAAACAACTCACAGTCAGAATGCACTTGATAACAGCAATCAACAGGTTACAGGGCTTCTTATATTTGCCTTGTAGAAACCTGGCCTGTAGAACTTAGGTGGTGATTTGTGCACCTAATATGTACCTCAAAGCCTTGTAGTCTGCCAAGGTTCATCATGTCATTGCAGAGTTTAGGGACCTGAGACATCAGATCAACTGCTTTCTACAAAACAGAATTTAAAAACTAGGTGAATGCTGCTAAAACAACAAAGAAAAACTTTATTCCGAAAATAACATGTTACAGTTTAAAATACCATGTTCACTGTTGATGAATAAGTAATAACATAAGTAAAAACATCTCACCTCAATATCCTGACAGTCCAACCCTGCCTTGCTACTGTATTTCAGGAAGTCCTTAAATTATTAAAAAAAAAGTGTAAATAAGCCACGTTGTCTGGATCAGCATTAAGCTCCAAAAACAATGCCCCAAACATATATTTTATAGCCCATATTAATTACTTAAATGGGATGTCTTACCTTTAACAATAGTTGATATTTTGTAATTCGCTGAATGGGCTTGATAAGAAAATCACTGATGCTTAGTCTCGAAGGCATTTCTTGCTGAACTGCCTGAAGATGAATGACAGTAGAATTGTTACGTTTGGCTGCAAGGCGGCAGTCTGGAATATGCATGCTCTTTAAATAATTTATGGCAACAAAAAGCTAGAATGAAGTACAGTTTACCTCGAAGTATGAATCATATTCAGCCACGATGAATTCTGACTTGGGTTTGTTCTGACAGTAAACAACATACATGTGCAGCCTCCGCTCCTGTGTACAAATGCAAAGTCAGAATCACTTCACCAGCCAACACATTTAGCAAAAACACAATATGATAATAATAAAGTGCTCTGTGAGCCTCACGTACATGTTTGATAAACAGCTCTGGTAGTTTTTCATGATCATCAAGACATTTTTCCAGTTCACCCACAAAGAAGCTACAAAAACAAACAGAATAAATGTCATTATTTACTGAGCATGAACTGATAAAATTACAGAAATGAGAAGCAGAAACAAGAGTTAGACACACTCACTCTCTGTGCCAGTCATAGATTTGGTGAATATTTCCAAAGACGATTTTGTCTTTTCCTTTCATATCTTCAGGGACTCCTTTCTCTTCCATCTTCTTAATGAAACCCTATAAAGGAAACGGCATCATGGGATCATTGCCCTTTAGTTCTGAAGCACAATATAGATAATCTTTCTTGGAAATAATATTTCATGAATCCCATGTACTTGTTCCCAATTATAAACAAAAACAGACCAGGCAGTCAAAGTAAACCTTCAAATTGCCTATTACCGATTGCAATCTCATTTTACTTTTCATGCAAGAAAATTTAAATCTTTGATGACATCCCGTTATTTTCAGGACCTGCGGCCTGTTTTTGATGAACACACAGTTAGTCTTTAACATTTTCTCACCTCTACTACGATTCCTAAATCTTTGACGTAATCCTTCTCTGTCTGTATCAGCTCATTCAGCACAAACCTGAAACATGGAAAAATTCACTTTAGGGTGCAGAAAGTTGCACACCTAATCTTCAATTGGCCAATGTAACTGGCACATTTAGAGAGTGTAGAGAACAGTGTGTCTCACATGCGACCGCGTAGTGCTTTGGCTTTCTGCTCTAGCTCAGGATTCCTGGGCTGAGCCGGGCTCTGCTCCACCGGGCTCACAGAGTTGAAACCAGGGTATGTGCCTCCATCTAGAGTCTACAACATCAGCACAGAAACAAAAGCCACAGACTCAGAGCTAATACAAAAGACACAATTTAACACTTGGTACCATGAAGACACATTAACAGCTGACTGGTGAACATTTCTGCACCAACAATGCTGCAAATAAATGCTTCAGTATAATAATGGCTAGCAAGCAATGCATGCATGTAAAACACAGATCACAAACACAAGGTGTTCAAAGAGGGACAGAAAGGATTGCAGAAAGGGAAGATGAAGCCAGAAGAGGTTAGTGAACAGAAAGTCTCAGGTTTTTGTGCTTGCTGGTCAGGAGATTAGCAACGCTACACACTTACCAACTTAGTTTTGACCAGTTTCTCTATAGCACTGACAAGCTCTGCGGCACTTGGGACCTCGGTGGAACCATGCCGTGAAGCGAGCAATGCAGAGGACTGCAAGGCACCAGCAAAAGAGTACAGATGCATTAGCGAGGAAAGGAAGAGAGAGGGAAACAAAGAGAGAAACAGCCTGTTAGTAACCAAGTGCTTAGCCCCAAGAGTACCTGGAAGAAGCACACTTGGGTAGGAGGAAAGCAGACATTGAGACCAGTTTGTGTGTCTAGGTGACAACACTGGTATAGGTTTTTTTTCTAGTCTGCTGCTCACAACACAGAAATGGTGGTACTACTATACCACTACTGGTGAGAAGTTTACACACAAACAGGCAGATGACAGGAAAATTATTTTCATGGAAAATAAATCCAAACAGGGCAGACCACATAACTGAGGGCGTACTTGTGTTTCACAACTTCATGGAGTAATAATGGGCAAGAACTTTGTAGTAGACTGTCTTTGTGGTTAAGAGAGTGCAAGCCAGGGAGTGTTCTTACAGCATTTCAACAATAGGGAGGGAAACATTGTGTTTGTGTGCATGTGTGTGTCTGCTGAAAGTCAAACCACAAATAAAGGGCTAGCTCGACACTGAAAATAACAAGTTAGCAATATGTGTGTGGCATTATATATATATATATATATACCCGGAACACAGGAAAACACAGTCTTCACAATATTTAGTTTATATAAACTAAATATTGTGAATACTGCAACTTGCTCAAGGTCCTGACATTAAATAAATATATATGTATTATATACAACGATTGCAGATATAGGAGAGTTCTCTTTATGAACCTGTACTGAATGACATTTATGAATGAATAAAGTACTGTATGTAAAGATAAGATCATTAATCCCTGCCATCTGTGACCTATCAACGCCAAATGCTACTCATCTGATATTAACCCTTCCCGAGCTTGAAAACCAACAGTGTAGTCCACTAAGAGTGTATTCCCAGACCACAGTGTGTGTGTATATGTGTGTACCTTCTCCTCCTGAGTGGAGGGGTCTTTGATGATTTCCATGGGTGGAGGGAGTGGAGTGTGAGACTCGTCCTCCGGCTCCTCTTCTCCGCCACTCTGCATTCCTGAGGACTTGGAGAGTGTTCTATCTTTCCTGATCCTCTGTTAGACAAGGAAAGTGAACATGTATAACAAATATGTTAAAACTGAACTTATGATGAGAAATCCCACAGCTCCTTTAATTCTTTGATAGCAGCATTAAGAACCCACAATCAACGTTGAGAAATTCAGTTTAACCTCTTCATATCCTAAAATGGCTATAGTAGGTAACTAATGCAACAAATATTCTACTTGAACCAGTGATTTAACCGAGCCAACGCCTTATGTGTGATTTAGTTTTTGCAACCCTATAATTTTGGTACATTGGGGTACAGACAGTGTGATCGCTGACGCTTTGTCACATAACTCAGATTTGTTCTTTTTTCTTTCCTCTTTATTTTTTTAAATTTTATTAAGGAAAAGGCTTGCAGCTGTTGATAATCTTACAGCCATTAGCTGTAAAAAATTTCTTTTTTAATTTTTTCCTGTGTTCCGGGTAAGGCTCGGAAATAGGTGCTGGCAATTGGTCCTCCCTATTTTGAGTACTTGTGCTGTGTTTAGTTATTTATTTTAATAAATATTCTTTGGTGAATCTCATTCACGTGTGGCCGTTACTACGCCTTGAGCTGGGTGTTCGGAACACTCTCTGTGCACTAATTCTAAATGGTATGTTCTAAAATTCTATTAGAATTCCACAATGTGTGCTTCTTCACTGATTCTGCTCTTAGACCCTCAGTAGGGGAGGCAGGTCAGGGTTAATGTGGGTCATTGTGTTGGGGTCCACAGCTCCTGCCTTGCCTACAGAGACTCTTTGTGCATATCACACAAGCCTAAAAGAGCCTGGCTAATCCATGCTGCCCTATCTGCCCTACATCATCTGGCCCAGTGCAACTGCTGCTCCAGCCATACCAGACTCTTAATAACGCACTCGCACAACACAGAGAACAAGGGGCACAGTTTTCTGTATGAAATGCTGATGGCATAAAAAGAACCAAGATGGTGAATGAAAGTGGCAGCTCTAAAATGCTCTGACGTTAAACTGGGTATCCACCAATGACATATGCTCCTCCTCAATACTAACATCTAATATATCACATATTCAGTGGTTAGAGAAATACATGATTTAAATATTGTGAACAAAATGATTTATCCAAGATTCGCATTAGTACACTATACAATGAGCTTGATGCAAAGAAATCACTGGAACTCTGTGACTAAGCAATTTCATTTAACTTTTTTTTTTATACCAATAGGTTATATAGTGAAATTACATTTACAGGTTGAAATACAGCAATTGTGATATAAAGCAGAAGAATTTGGTTGCACTGAATAACAACCTAAACACTATTTTCAGGTCTTAGTAACATGCTGATTCTATCACTGTATGGACATAAATGTCTTTGAGCTTAAACAGGTCTAACACACCTTAGACTGATCCAAAAGAAGATCGGAATAAGATTCTTTAATAATATAAATGTAATAATATGAATACCATTTTCAATAGTATGATGTATAATAAAGCTGAGATTTAGGAGAAACAACAAATCCTTTGTAGTTAGATAAACTTCAGGACTATCAATAACAGTTTTCACTCTGGCAAGAAATATACAGCACAAACAATGGCTATATCACCAACATTTAAATCTGTTACAAACATTCTCCAAACACATTCCATAACTTTGTGGACTCCTAAACTTGCTTAAGCTAGTTTAACACAACTCATCATACAGTGTAAATTTTTTTTATATATATATATATATATATATATATATATTTATGTAAAAAAAAAAATATATATATATATATATATATTTATGTAAAAAAATATATATATATTTTAAAATATAAAATATATATATATTTTTTTAGGTCAGACAGATAATTTGCTCAAAACAAGTTGACCCTTAACCTCCCAGTTTAAATGGGGGAGCTCTAATAAGGTTTATCAACAAAAGAAAATATGCTAGATACTGTATATGCCAGATATTGTTTTGTAGATCTTATTTCTCACCTCAATGTGGTGATTTACATGTACAACCTTGCACAAGGTAATCCGATCAGATGTGTTTAAATAACAAATATATAGCTATGAGGGCCCCTGGTGTGTAAAATGAAGTTGAAGCATATTACAAAACAGCTTAGAAAAACTCCAGCATCATCATTACCTCCTCCAGATTGTCATCCTGCGTCTCAGGTGGTCCCAGGTCAATGCTCTTGCGTCCATCTCTCTTATGCTTTTGCTTGCTGGGCAGCTTTTTGACATTGCTGCCGTGGCTGAGGCGTCGCACTGGGCTCGTGAGCCACTTCTTCAGGGTGTTTCCAGAACGTTTGGGTCCTGGGGAGCTGCTCTGAATGGAAGCGAGCGAGGCCTGGGGCTGCAGCGTCGCCACAGAGTCCGTCTTCCCGTCCGGACCGCTGACTGAGTAGTTGTCTGCAAGACACAAGTACAAGACAAGAGAATGGAAAAGGCAGACATTAAGAATACAAATTTTCCCAGCCAGCATGGGTTTAGAGTGTAACAACATATATTATAAATGTACTAAGGACTCGTAGTTGTGACAAGCCTTGTAGAAGAAAGCAAACCAGAGAGAATCCTTTTATTATACAAATTAAACAGGCAATTTATTGAATGCTCTTCCATGCAGTAGGGTGTAACCCATGATAACGCTACAGAGGCAATGAATGTGCATTTAATTCTACAAGGTATATACACATGTTTATACACAGATGTTCGTTATTCTGCCTGTTTTAAGATAACACCCCCTTAGAGCTCAAGGAGGTATGAAAACTAGAGGATTTCTAACGAATTAATCATGCTTAATGGTTTAGCAATGTGTGAACATCATTCTAATAAGCCAGATGGTATGTACACACTGTTGTAACATTACTGTAGCCCTGCATACCCACACAGTATTGCATTCCATCCAGTCAAATTATGCAACAAGTTCAAACCACACAGTGCCAAGTCAAAGTCAATATGTATACATCGACTACAATAATCCTTTAGTCTGCAACAGTAATGCACTGTAATTGATCTTAAGCTACACCAATCTTCATAAGTGATCCATATGTAAGCCGATCACATTTTTGTAACTATGATTTTTCATGTTGTTTCAGCTGCCCATATTATTCTCTTTCCGTGCTTTTAAAGTATGTTCATACATTCTTAATAAAATGAGCAAAGACTTAGTTATGTGTATATAGAATTACACCAGCAGAACAGTGGAGGGGAAAAAGAAAAACACAACAACTCATACTAATAATGTTCTTAGAGTAGCTGGTGCATTTACTAATTAACACCAAAAGACTACCAGTGACTTTTGATGTCACTGGAAAATTTTGATGAAGTTATATAGTAAAATTATATTTAGAGTTGGAAGTATATCAATTCTGATATAAAACGGAAGAATTTGGTTGCAATGAATAACAACCTAAACATAATTTTTAGTCCTTGCTGACTTAATATACTATTTGACCATAAACGTTTTGACCTTGTGCAGCCTTGGACTGAATTGGACCTAAAGGATTATCAAGCTAATGTTCTTTAATAATATAAATGGCAATTTCTTCTTAATGTTTACAGGAAGTAATTGTAAAGTGAACACAGTCAGAGTTATCATAACCCCAAACATTATGAAACATTTTAGGGAAGTCATTGAGATATAAGGAGTGACATTCACTGGCTAAACTACAAATTACTTTTAAGTTAGAAAGCTCTAGATTTCCTTAAATCAGAGCTGCATAAAATGAAACCTCTTAGTTGGCCTCAATTAACCCCCAAAACAAACCAAAAAAAAAAGGAAAAAAAGACATGATTCTGCTACAATAGTGGTTGTGGCAAACATGTACTGGATATGCAGGGCTTCCAGAGATAAACCCTACAGTATGTGTAGATAATGGAATGTTTGTTGTCTGTAAATGCTAGCAGATATTCTCAGATACTCTAGCATTCAGCTTCACCATACATAATTTACCTCGCCAACTTTAATTTGAAGCGCTTTAGCTAGAAGAATCTTTTAGCCAGAAGAATCAGCCGTTCTTGAGCTGTTTAGGTTGGCCTTCAAGTGTATGAGTGAAGTGAGTGTTTGGGACTGAACTGTCTTCACTGCTGTGACAGAACTGTTTCCACTTTAATGGCTCATGTATTATGTGGGTGCTTCCAGAATACAACAGGAGTCCAATCACACTCGTCACACAGACTGCACCAAAAACATCTGTACACACACATACACCAAATAATGACCAACATCTATTTTCTTCCTGAAAAACACACACCCTACATCTACAGCACCAGTCATAAGTTTGTTTTTACTTCGTGCCCCCCCATCCCCCCATTTTAGAATAATAGTGAAAACAACAAAACTATGAAATAACACATGCTGAATTATGCATTGACCTAAATCTGTTAAACAAATCAAATCTATCTGATATTTTAGATTCTTCAAAGTAGTCTTCATGACAGCTTTGCACATGAGGAGCCACCTGAGCTGCTTTTCCAAGTCGTGAAGTTCCTACATATGCTAAGAACTTGTTGTTCTAAAGTTCTAAATAAAACTACATTCTGGGTAAGAATTTAAAAACTTTTCTTGTCTTTTCTTTTGGAAATAAATTTGTATATAGGCATCGGCTTTACTGTCTATATTTGTCTTGGAAACAAATTGTAAGCATAATCTTTTAGATCAAAATATCGTTAAGATTATGAAAAACACAATCAATCAGGTGTGGGCAAACCTTTGAATGGTACTGTATGCACGTGTTATCTGGACAAATTAAGTCTTTAAAAACATGACTATAGCAGCACATACAGCCTTTCCATAGACCTACTGTTCTCTCCCCATTCAGCAGAGTTTGGCAGAAAATGTGACTGTAGTTTCACAGAAATGCTCTCTTCTCTGTTCTTCTAAGTAACTCAGCTCATCTATCTGAGATCTACTTCAGAAAGCTTCAGTAGCCAAGTACCATGGTGAATTGCGGGCTCCTCCGAGTAGCAAGTACGTCAGGGCCTTTGTGGTCAAACATGAGTGAAATCTGAACATGGAATCCATGTTGACGCACAGACATGCTGACGACAGCATGTGGTCTTATAAGTGTATGTGGATGAAAGATTTATTCTAATAAGTAGCTAAGTGCTATACTATATACACACACAAAAAAAGCTCACTCACACATACAGCATTTACACATGCCTTCAGATAACAATTCATCCAAATAACACAATAACGACCTACAAAAATCTTTCCTCCCACATTCCCCCAACGTGTTAGAGTTATTACAAATGCCTCAGATAACTATTGTGAAAGAATGATTTAAATATACTTAAAAATAGACTAAATGTACTCTAACGCTACTGATACACTGGCACTGACCTTAATGAAAAATACTGACTGCAGCAGGAGAATTCCGCCCATAAACCACAGTAATGATGTTTCACTGAACTTAAACCTAGTACAATGGTTTGATGCTAATTCACTTGCTTTCCACTCAAACTTTATCTAACAAATTGTGGGGGCAGTGCATGTTGCACAGGTTCAGCATGTTGGTGAAGAATAAGGATTCCTCAAAGATTATTAAATCAGACTGTACAAGAAGGCTTGCAGAAAATAAGCAATAGTTTCAATAGTGAGGAAGATGAATCTTCAAAAGATCTGTACAAGCTGAACACATATACACAGAGTATAGCCTGTTGTTCTAAGCTCCATTGTATACTTAACAGCTTTATTAGTGTTGTGCTCAATGCCATGAGAACCATGTACAGAGCTTTCAATAGAGACACAAGGCCATTGTTTCATGTTTTAAGTTCACCTGTTCACTACTCTACACAAGGGCACCATTTATGATGCGTCATGTCTCCTTAAATGCAAGTATTGTGCAAGAACTCTTAAATATTCTACTTAAGTAACAAATCCAGCAATAGCGTAATAAATAAGCAAAAAACATACAAGAGAAGAAGATAACAAAAATTATAAACAGTAATACCTACAGGTGAAAAGTCTATTAGCATTGCCCTAAATGTCACTTACATATTGACTAAATATTAGGTTGCCAAATAAATCCCATAACTGAAAAGTTTTTACTCATCCCATTTTCTTAAAGGTCATTTAAGGCGACATCAATGCCTGCTTCTTTCTTCTTCTACACGTTCACAGCAGTAGAGCTCAAAATGCCACTATTTACACCTTCCCATTTCTGCTGCACAGGCCCATTTCAGCAGCTAGATAGCAAAGTGGTAAAAATGCCATGGATAGTTTTTGCTCAGCAGCACTTGTTTCACAGCAACCCCCCTGTAAGAAGTCCACTTTGTGAAGCCTATCTGACTACAGATTGTGGAGACAGTTATACGAGTGCATCTGGAGTTTTCTTTTCAAACAGCAAAGTTGGTCTTCTAAGGAGATCTTTTTTCTTCATAATTGATCAAAACTGATAATCATCAGGGCCCCCAGGATTTGTGACAGGCAGCACAAGCCTCAGTGATTTGGCACTGAATGAATGACCCCATGACAAGAACAGTACACATTTAAAACATTTTTTTAAATTCAAATTACAAAAAAACCCACCACATTATATCATACATCATACATCATCAAACCCAATGGCCCACCTGACCTAACTACCCTTAATGGAATCTTGTGTTCTCTTGGACCTATTAGGTTCTCTTGCATTAGTTGGGTCTAGCTGCTGTCACTGAGACAGTGCTAATCGCTCTAGGGACTTCCTGTAATAAAGGAAGAGTAAAGAGTCTTTTTCTTAAGTGGAAGAGCACCAGATGTGCCTGTGTATTATCTGCCATTTGCTCTGTTGAGTCTACTCAATGACATTCCGTTACAGCAAATATGTGCTGACACACCTTCCAGTGAGACTAAGTTGGTGCCTAAAAGCTTATGCCATCTTCATGATTCATTCCTTTTCCTCAAAGAGTATCGAAATACAGCTTGTAATGCAACATTCCATTCATATAATTTTTTTTTTTTTTTAAAGGACATCTTGTTTAAGCTGCTCTTGCACTGGGTGAAACAGAAGCTGCTTAGAGAGCTACTGCTATTACATTGGGGCTGTATTTTTTTTTTTTAAAGGATGAAGAAAGTATAAAGAAAGAAAGAAAAATGATATATGACTCCTGTGTTAGAGTTATTACAAAACGGCAGATTAAAACAGATAAAAAAGGGATTCGGGCTAATTGCTGCAGCGATGCTGACTACTTCAACACCTGTGTGTGTACACCACTGTTAAACACAGGAACAACCCATCTGAGAGTAATTAATCAAAATGGCCCCAACATTTATACTCCAACCAGATAAATTAAATTACTTATTTAACATGCCCACTGCATGGGTAAACACAAAGAAATCATGTCTTCTAAAACGTTCTTTCATAAGTCATCCGCATTAAATCCGCACAGGTTGTTAGGAATCTTGGTGTTCTTCTCGACTCTACACTTTCACTTGAGCCTCACATTAAATCTCACTAAATCTGCCTTTTATCACCTTTGGAATATTGCCCGTCTCCGCTATTTCCTGAATATCAATGATGCTAAAACACCAGTACATGCCTTAATCAGCTGTTGTATTGGTCTACCAGCTAAAACTCTGAACAAACTTCAATACATTCAAAACTCAGCTGCTAGAGTACTAACACACACCAGGCGATCTGCTCACATCACATCCGTGCTCCATCAGTTACCTGTCTCTTGCCATATCCAGTATAAACTACTGTATTATCTTCAAAGCCCTTCATGGTCTTGCTCCTGCCTATCTTTCTGAGCTCTTCCATCCTTACATCCCATCCTGCACCCTCAGGTCCTTTGGTAACAAATTGCTTGCAGTACCTTTCCTCCATGGGTGGCAGATCATTCAATGCCATAGCCCCCAAACTGTGGAATGCCCTACCACAATCTCTCCGTGCTTGCTTCTTTTAAATCTCAGCTAAAAACTATCCTCTTTACACAATATTATTCCTCTGTTCTTTCTCCTCTTTAAAATTATAATTTTTTCTCTCCCTCTCTCTCTCTCAATTATTGTTACCTTTGTTATGTACTATTGTGAAGCGACCTTGGGTGTAAGAAAGGCGCTATATAAATTGAACAAATAAATAAATAAATCCTTTTCAAGTTCAAGTAGGTTTTTATTGTCATTTCTCCATATACCTCGTATACATTGAAATTAAATGTCGTTTCTACAGG
>JAOUQW010000046.1:11965733-11986330 GCA_028565825.1 Olivaichthys viedmensis | reverse complement strand
TATACAGGACTACATAAAGTGCAAATACACGACAGTGAGGACGAGTGCAAATATACACAGAACAATAAATACACAAATTAATCTTAAATGAATCTTAAATGAATCTTTAAATGAATCTTTCAGTACAACGTCTTTTGGATGGAACATTTTTTTAGCTGATTTCGTTGCTCAGTTGCTGATCCCAAATCCAGCACTATGACATTATAGAGGTTGCTGTTGTTGTTGTGAAGCCAGTCAACCCCGCTATCTCACTGCAGAGGGAGACTTCCTGAGTTAATAGGTAATGAGAGAGCACTTTAGCCCACTTTAGAGCAAAGCACGGGGGTACAGACATCAACTCACACACAAACACGCTTGTGTTACTATCTTTGTGGGGTATTTCCATTGACTTGTGTATTAATGTAGCTAAATAAAGCAATGCCTACGCCTACCCCTAACCTCAGTACCCAAAAGGAAACCTTCTAGGTCTTTTCAAACAAAAGCTGCATTTTTGTAATGCCACCACAAGGTTCAAAATGATCATGTATTCCTATGATCAAGCGGACATTTGGTCAGCACAAAAACAAATACATGCCCACAGTTTTTGTTGTGGGAGCACTGCTTCATAAGTATAAGACTACAAAAATACGCGAACAAACCTTCTCCAAAGCCCCTGTCAATTATTGCCAGATTCATATGTACGACTGTTGATAGCCGTCATTAGAGCTTGTACTTAAACACAATCACATGAACAAGTTGACCTGTTTCTGTTTTGTTTTTTTGTATCCGCAAAGTAAACCCAAAGCAGACCATCATTCTTTCAGACCTGCGTCTCATTCCTGAACCCATCCAGCTGTAAAAAATGTTGAGCGTACAGTACCCACCTGACACATTACAGCAGCAGCAACACTTAGCTATAATCCAACTACAACATGAGCAAACGTGTCTCCCACTCTTCATTCTTCCTCAAGATCTCATGGCTCAGCCGAAAGCAGACAAAGGGTAAGAACAGAGATAGAAAGAAAGAGAGATTCCTGCTCGGTGTTGCAGATAGTATAATCACAGAGTTACTGCTACAAGTTCACTCTGGACCCTTCTACAACGGGGAGGAGAGAGAGGAGGGGCGACATGCTGCACACAAACCCACACTCTCGCTCTCATTCTCTTTCTCTCGCTCACAGCCTCCCTGCCACACATGCTGGATTATAGAGATAGAGTCAAGTTACATTCTTGCCTGTGACAAAGGCTCTACTCAGTGGCGATCTAAAGAGTGACTCCAAGTCTGTAGTGAGCCGTTCACCAGGCTCACAGGTCACCAGATCAGGCATGTCTCTGTGTTCGAGCTGCTCTCTCAGAGGCAATAGCTGCTAGGGCTGAAGGGAGAGCACATCATGACGGAGGGGACACACGTTCCGCAGCTAATAATATGAACCTGACCCATGAATAACACCAGGAAGAGAACGATTACAGGGGTTTTAAAAATGCATCTCACAATGCATCAGGAAATTACAGTAAAATAACTGTAAGGAAGAACTCGGATGAAATCAGGTTAACATACATTTCCTGTCTGTAGGAATGTTCCAGGAACCTGTTTGATCACCTCATACAGCTTGTGTTTACATAAACTGAAAGGAATGTAATAGTTGTCGTCTCCTAAAAAAGCTGGAGAAATTCATTTAAACCTGTGACTATAGGAGGAAAAATGTGAGCGGTAGAGACAGAAGTGACAAAGTCGGACAATAAAAGCATTGTCATATGCATTGCAAACTTGAAACAAAATCTTTTTGTGTTTTTAATGTGACTCCAATGTGTAATCCAACAGAAACAGAAAACTTTGTCTGCGTTACAGCTGATATATGAACAGTTATGCATTAATTGCTTTCATATCCTGATCTTGCAACTCAATAAAGTTATGCTCATAGACTTAGTTATTCCTTATATTCCTATTATCTTTGTATATAAACATCAGATACTAGAAGACGCAAAGCTAATTTCATTGTTACTCCTTTGTGACTCAAAAGAAATGCTCTGCCTGTTAGATGTCTGCATATAAGAGGTTTGAACAGACAAGGTCGCTTCATTCTGCCAGTGTCCTGCTCCTGCCATGTAGCCCAGATAGTTCTGCCCCACCAAGTGCACTGCACTGGCGCACACCCCATCTCTCGGACTCACACACACACACACACAAGGGTAAAATGTCCTTGACCAAGGAGAGGGAGGCATTTTCAATTGGGCCATTTATCAGTGATCAAGCTATTTGAAAGGATACATCACTACTCTTGGTGCTGCTACACACCACATCTACTACAACATGGCAAAGGGGAGTCAGAGCACGCACGCACGCATGCACACGCACAATATAATAAAGATGCAAAAGCAAGATTAGTGCAGTGATGCATGCATTGTACAGGGATTTACGATTTACTGTTATGCTTCAGAACTCTGAATTGTATGATGCATATTGACTTGCCACTGGGAGTACTGTTGTAATTTCCATAGTGTATAAAGATAACTGGTGGGTGTAATTTGCATTTGGTTTTGTTTGGAAAGATAACAGTTCCTGAAGGGAATGTCTCCTGAACATGAAAAGGAAGCTGGGTAGGCAAATAAGATGTTTCCTAAAATAAATAAGACTACAGAGCACAGGCTGCCATATAAAGCCCAGTGCCGTATTGCATATTCTCAGGCTATAGCAGGAGAAGTGGGTGAAGAGGGAGCATGGGGACTCTGAAGGCAATATTTGTTTCCATTAAAGATAAACATAAAAATCAGGTGATGATTTTTTCACTGTGAAAAGATCATACATGGTTATATAATGGCACAATCTTTACTCTGTGAAGAAGTCAATGATGAATTGCTCAGAGACCACCATCAGTTTTGGTTTATGATTTTAACACTGGAATCACAAGACAAAAAAGACACATGGACACTTTCTACTGGGAAAAAAAGAAGAAGTTATTTCTAAGCACTTTTTAATTAAATGACTATATGCCACTTTAACTTACTTTCACTTTTCACATGGAAAAGACCAAAGTTGATAAATTGCAGGAAAGCTACACTCCAAATGACAACAAAAGACTTATTGATTACGCAAGTGATACTCATCTTACAAATAGAGCAGTTATGAAAGAGGAAGTCATGTAAAGTGAACTCACAGCAGGCAGAGGAGAGCATTATTCATTATTATAAAAGACTCATATATTTTGCTTAGTGACTGTGTCTGAAGGAATATGCATTTAAGAACAACAATATTATAAGGAAACATCTCAAATGAAAAGTGTTTGGGGCTTATCTTATCTGTCTCTCAAAAGGTAACAGGGCCTGACCATACCTCCTTCCCTCAAAGTGCATTTTTACTTCTTTTAGTGTGTGGTGTAAATTAAGTGTCAGAAATAACAGAATTAAGACACATGCTGAGCAGATGTTTTAAATCAAAGCCCACCAAACAGAGGAAAACAATGCCTCAGAGACAGGAAGCGCCCATGGAAAATAGGGAGCTTCTCAGGCACAGGACAATTAGTCTAATGCTAAAAACTCAACACCTAATGTCCTATTACTAATAAGAAAGAACAAGCAAAATAGGCTTCTATAAAAAAAATTGTATCAACTAGAGAAATTAAAAAAAAATAAAAAGACTGCAAGCTCGTCAGATGTAGCAATGCACATGATAGTTGTGATTATTTCAACAACTGAATGTAAGGAACACGACAGAACTTTTCAACAATGACTTATTCTAATGTTTAATGGCTACAGCTTGAGTCATCTAGGTGAAGGCAGAGTGCTGTTAATCAATAATACTACATCCACCTCATCGCAAACTGCAAGTAAACAGCACGGGTGCTCCTCAAAATGGATGTGGGTGTTTTGTTTCAGCCCTCATCAGCGTGATCAACACAGCACAGCAAGGCAGTAATGCCTCCATTAAAAGTGAAGGAGGATGATGAATGTCAGCACTACTATTAAGCCACTGGGAAATAGAACAGAAAAATGAACAGCTGGCCAATATAGCCATCTTTCTACTATGGAAACTTAAGCCCTGAAACTGAAATACGAGGGTACACTACAGTTCTTGGTGTTTCCACTGTAGTGCCTGTCGCCAATGAAAAACCTGCAACCATAGAAACGATATGTGACACTTAAAGTGCTGCAACTCGGAAACCCAACAGATTACTTTAAAAATGGAGCTGATGAAGATTGTAAAGTTTGCCTACATCTGAATTTTTAAAGGAAAAAGCATTCATAATGTCAAACCACTGGAATGTCATTGATGCATCCTGCACCACTCTTGTTTTCTTTAACTGTTTTGTATTGGGGAGTTTATTGTCTCTCGGTATGCTTAGCTTTTGAAAATCTTTTACTACAGTTTTATTACCTTTGTCATTTCTGAAGAAACCTTCAAATTGGTGTTGGATGCCTACATTATAGATTATTGTTTCAGGTATTTGATGATGATGGATAGTGGCCGAAGTATATAAGAAACACTTTGGAAAAAATACATCTGTTGTAAACATGCTTACTTGTCTCTTACAGCTGCAACACAGCAGCCTCCAGAGTGCAGAGCGACATTTCCTGTTTGAATACTGGGAAACCCACCTCCTTAAGATGCATCTCAAAAGGTGTCTTTGGGGCAGGGTGCTAAAAGTTTTCTTTTTCAATAGCTGGCTCTCTAGCTAATGCAGGAAAAAGAGCCTACGAGATGTATGACATATTTGGGTAATGATTACTGTTTTGTGGTATTGCAGTGGCAGAGCATTGGTGGATGCAAACGCGACAACCATACAAAATCGGGAATTCTGCTAAAACGCTAAGAGATAATACTGCACTACAAAATACTATGTAACAAGTAACGGGGTTTAAAGTAAAAACATTCTTAATGACTGAAGTTTGTGAGGGTGTGGACAGGGTTTGAACAAATAATAAATAAATGAATTTACTATAAACATATTTGCTCTCTGGGTGGGAAGGATGGCATTCATCCCCTCTGTCAGACAGAGCGACACTAGCTAATTGCAGGCGTCTGTGAGCTCATATATACACACGGAAGACGGCAGTAAGCAGTAGTACAAAAAGATGCATGTCTTAGAGGAAGCACGCGTTATCCATCACCCATCAAACAGTGAAACAAGGGCTAAAAAGGGTGAGGGGTGGAGAGAGAGAGAGAGAGTATTAAGCATTTCATGACAGACACACACACACACACACACACACGATGCTCTCATTCAAATGAATGCTTTTTTGCTCTCTCCGAGTCACGCTGAGTGATCCTAAGAGAGATGTGCTAATGCAGAGCTAAAGGTCAAGTGCTCTACAGAAGTGATGCTCATTCAGCTATAACAAGCAGAGTCTCAAACTAAAGGTGGGCTGTTGCCCCCTAGGGGACAGAGTGTGAAGTCTCTGATCCAACACTGACATAAGCTGCATCTCAAACAAACTTGCTTGACAGTAATTTAATCCAATTAGCATGATATATAGCAGAAGAACTAGATGTTTGAGCTCATTTGTCTGGGTAAAAAAGTGGGCAAATAAGGACAAAACGGAAAGGAAAAGGAACATGCCTGGCAGTCTCAGACCCATAAGAAGGAATGCTACATTGCCCATATCCTTACCTTTTCCAGGGAAGAAGCAGTCCATCTCGACGCTGCTGCGGGAGTGAGAGATGCAGAGCGCCGTGCTGGGCACCAGACCCTCCTGAGGCGGGCTCTTATCCGTGGTGCGCACCAAACACCAGCCCGGCCGCTCGCTGGGCCTCTCCAGCAGCTCCACTGTCTGC
This sequence comes from Olivaichthys viedmensis, assembly GCA_028565825.1. Lineage (NCBI taxonomy): Eukaryota > Metazoa > Chordata > Actinopteri > Siluriformes > Diplomystidae > Olivaichthys > Olivaichthys viedmensis. The sequence continues at coordinate 11,980,581 of JAOUQW010000046.1, read as the reverse complement.
CCCGTCTGCACACTGAGCTCGGACACACAGCTTGCCGCAAAGTCCTGCAGCACCACCGTCAACTCACACCCGCCCGAGAGCTGCAGAGAGAGAGAGGGGCAGAGAGAAAAAGGATGAAAGAAAAAAGAAGGGAGAGAGAACTATTATGTCTCCTGTTTTCAAGTGGCGACAGCTTTTATAAAACTGTTTTCAAATACAGAGAGAAAAAAGAAAAGACCACATCATATGTCCAACAGTTTCAGATTGCACTGCATTCAAAACACTGAAAATGTGCACACAGGCCTCTCATAATGAGACCTGCAGAGCCCATATTCCTAAGGGACCTATACAAAAAAGAGAACAGAGTGGTTTTTGTCGTTAGATGAAGTTATAGAGATTGTTCAATCTAAAATCAGTGTTTCTTCCATTTAACCAATACTACTCTTCCACAGCGCCAAAAAAAGACTATTATCTGTCTACAGCCTTTCCTCTATGAGGACCAATTCTGTTTCAAATACAATTCTATAATTTTAGTTTAATGAGAAAGGAAGGAGGAGCGAATTGCTACTGAGCTCTGAAACTCATAGGTCAACTCTTTTGTTTCCCACGAGCGTGTGTGTGGGTGTTTTTGACAATCAGCTGGTATCACTTTCACATGATAAAGGGGGGAAAAAAAATCAAGCGCCACTCCCATCTGAGAGAATGAATGAAATACATGTAGTAAGGAAGAAATCATTCGAGAAATCTCTTCTCGTGATCTGGGAACTAGTTGGACCATACAGCACGGACTGCCTAAAGCTATACTGATGGTTCATAGCCCATGCAAACATCTACGCACAAATGGAAGGATGACGTCAAACTTACTAGTAAAGAGGACAAGCATTCAAGAAAGAGGATTTGAATGAAACCATAATATGGTCATTCAATGGGAAGTCATTCGGATATCTCTGAACCCAAACAGTCTATGGTTAGCTGGTACAAATTTACAGGTTTGGGGAACAATGAGAGCTATTACAAGCAAAAGCAACATAAAAGTGTAATTATTGTAAATTATATTGTTATATTGTCACACAAACATGAGCAGAGCACATCCATTGCTTTCTCTGGCTATTCCCTCTCACTGAACAACACTGAGTTCATTGCAGGTTAAGAAATTAAAGCTATAAGTCTCTAGGAGTCAATCGGCAAATTTATTTGCTGTTAGCTCCACGCCACAGAACTGCTTTTGACCTGCATTTCTCTGCAGTCTGTCCAGCACAGCTGATGCTCACAGTAGTAAGATAATAAATGGATTGTTGCCTTAACACAAAGGTTTCCTTTCATTAAGTTGCAGGAACACAGAGAGAAGCATTATAATTTGACAAAGACCAATAAATTGCAAAGACCAATAAATCTGGATCAAACTTACACTGAGCTAGTCTTAGCTGGCCTGCGGAGAAAGACAAAGGACCATTAAGTGTCACTAAACTTTCATAAAAGAGTGTGTATAAATTGGATGGCAAAAATAACACACTTAAGCCATCCAAAGGTAAAATCTTTAAGTGTATGCTCTTGTTAGTGCTTCATCTAGAAATTTTCTAGTAAAGGATGAGACACACTGACAGTAAAAATCACAATTTATTTTATATACTTCAAGCTTTTTAAAGTAAGACTGCTAAGGCACAGCACTACGGGTTTAGTTTTGCCTTTCATTTTAATTGTTAACGAGAGATGGCTGATTCTAGTTCAGAACGTTTGCACTGATTAACAGGTACTGAACCTAAACCCAGCCCAATGAGGCAGTCATATAACACTGTTGTGAGGAGTTCGGCTGGTCTGCATGTGCCGCTCCCAGCTGAGTAATCCATCTGTACTCAACCTCCTGTACACACTTACAGGCTTGTGATGTTATCTATGCTTACCCGAGTCTAACAAAAGTCTAACAGTATAGACAGAGATTTTGTAAGTTCAGAATACAGCACAATGCAGAGCACTTTCTCATCTATTTCTGCAGCCATTTCTTTTTTAGATGCAGACCCATGTACATCACTGTTTAGAATATTAGCGGAAGTAAAGCTTTGAATGTAAGAGAACATCTACAACTTAAATTCTTGTCAGTACTGAAATGAGCAGAACTTATTAGGGGAAATAATAAACACAGGATACTTAATGAGATAAAAAGCTCCACATGATAGTTTTACGAATGAAACAAGTCAAAGACACTTCTTCAGGGTTAGCTGAAGAGAGGAAAACCACTCAATGTTTACCCACACAGAAACCCTGAAAACTATATAATCATGAGAAGGGCGGATTGTCTCACAACCTCTTCGCTGCCTGAAATAAATGCAGTTCTACATTAACTTCTGTTTTGAGTCTGGATAGTTTGTTCAAAAACATCTTGGGTGTGTCAAACTGATTGATTGTTTTATGACATTTTATGACACACCACCACCATAAATGGTTTCAGTGAGAGTTAAAGTATACAAAGTGACTGTGTACTACAGGATGTGACATCATACACCCACCCCTACTAAGGGAACACACATCATCTGCTTCACATGGATTAGAAAAAGGGACAGAAAGTGATGTTCAGATCCATGCAATTATATTTTGAGGAGCAACACTATGCCAGACCAGATTTGATTTTAAGTGAATTATACAAGTGACAGAGAAATAAATAAATAAAATAAAAATACAACCACGGTCATATTCACATATTACAAAGGCCCAGGTTCCAAAGGCAGATCTGTTCTAACACTCCACTGCTCCATGTGGCAAAACAAGGATCACTCCAGCTCATTTTCAGTCACCAGTTGCTGCTCCATCTCCAGTTACTGCTGCAGCATCCCAACTCGCTAAAGACACCTCACACAGGACATGGCTCTCTGCTGCTGTTATAAAAGTGACCAAGAGCAGAGACCTGGATTCAACCGACAGAATGCAACTATCAGCAGAGAAGTTGGTGAAGAAAGTCTAAATTTCTGAAGTGTCTAAAAGCATAATTTTACTATGAAAGATGAATAAAATAAGAGCAGCGGTCATTTTTGTTTCCCAGGCCAAAGGTCTGGGCATGGGTAAGACCAGTGGAGAAAGAGAAATATTGGGGGCAGGGAGCCAACCACAAGAACAACAAAAAGTCATAATCCAGAGACCAACAGAAGTCTTTAATCTTCATTTACTGGTTCATCTTCCTCAGTCACATTTTGCTTATTGATTCACCCAATCAAATATAGGAAAAGGAGTAATAATATTCAGGACAGTTTCTGTTTATGAATGATCTTAAAGGCTTCTTTTGTATTTTCACCTTTTAACTGACAACAAAGCTGTCCAACTGACCCACCCTGTTGCGGATGGATGCGAATTGAACTAGAGCAGCAGTCCTTTTCAAACTGTGTCAGACATAGTTGTGTATTTTTGTGTGCGTGTTTTCCCCAGTATTAAAAGGCAGAAAGAGCAAAGAAAGGAACAGCAAAAAACAGTCAGCCAGAATGGCAGATGTTTTCTGGCAGAGGTAAGCCTGTGTCTTTTCTCAAGATCAGAGTTAGATTAACTTTTGGTTTGCCACTTATATCTGTCTTTATTGATGGGTTGCGCTCTCGTCAAGTTGTCCAGGTCAGGTAATATGTTTCCTGACAAGGCACTAAACAGACAAGTAAATCATGCTGTGGTGTAATTGTATGTTACGCACTGGCCCACCACAAAACTGATTTTCCATTATGGTCCTATGTCATGATCCTACACTTTGATCACAGCAGCAGAGCCACAGTACCAGTATCTGCCCACTAATGTCTGACCCCCTTCATTTCACACAGGAGGCAGTTTCTGAAAGGTCAGAATAGGTGGCCTATTTTAACAGCTCAGAGCAGGTGTGCTCAGTGTTGATTTTTAAAAAATATTATTCTCCCTCATTGGCCATCTGCATGTTAAAGTATCAGGTCTCAGTGTTGAGAGGGAGGAAGGCCATGTTGCTAGGTGATTTTCAGTGTCAGACATAAAATAAAATAAATCCCACCTCAGAAAGGACACGCGTTAGGTGACACTGGGTTTGTGAAGTTCATGGGATGGGGGCTCTTTGTCATGGAGATTAGAGGCTCTAGAAAGGTTTTGCCCTTTCTAACTGTCTCCCCATTTCTCTCTAAAATTTAGTCAATCAAAACATGGGGTCTGAAATTTGCTTTGTTAGTTTTTTTACTGGTGCTATGAGGGTAATGTTGCTAACTAGTAAGGGAAGCTTATAGTTGCCAGTTTACCACAGTGCAAACTGCAATCCCTAAATCACACACTCATCTCAAAGGACATAATTTGGCTCAGTAATATTATTTGTAGATAAAGAGCTTCATAAAGTTGCAGAATACATATTTTAAATACGTTTACAAATCAAATTAGAACTATATCATCATCTGAATCCCTTCAAATTTTGGGCCACGCCATGTACCTGTCTAATGCTTGTGCGGAATGATGCCAAACTATGTGCTCAGTAAAAATGTGATTCTGGCTTGGTTCCTAGGGCATACTAGCACAAAGTGTGCTAGAGTAAAACTACCCAATAACACAATCTGGACATATTCAGGTGAACATGTATGCTAGCTCTGATCTATAGCTTTGGCTCCTAAGGACTCTTACAACATCATGTGTTACTTAAGAAATCTATACAATTGCAGAAGAGAACTGATGGTTGCAAACAAACAAATAAATACTTTTTTTTTTTAAAGGTTCACTAAGGGATGGTCGCCCTGACTGCTGATCTGGGGGGGGGGGGACCACACTAACCCTAGAGTAGGCATACAACAGCCCTCAGTGTGACCTAATTTCTGTTTGCCAAGCCATGCCAGTAGTAACACTCCTTATCTCATGTGTCTCTTATGAGAATAACAAGGAACTCTATAAGGAAGATGATAAACTTTCAAAATTCTAAGCCAGCATAGAGCACTGAATTAAGTGAACAGGTATGTTAGTCTGCTTATGTGTTTTTGAGAGCAAACGCTTAAGTTGTCATTCACTGTGTGTTCTAATAGCCCATTTCCTGCCCTGCCCCCCCAAAGATCTTACTGAGTTGAAACAAACACACACACACTGTATACATTCTGTGAGCATAAATTTCATGCAAAAAAGGGAACATCTGATGGACAGATGTTGGTCCACGCTCAAAGTAGACAGAGCTAAAAATTAAATAAATAAATAAATAAAATGATAATTTTTGCAAAACCACACTAAAACACAAAAGTTTATTATATCAATTTTACTGAATGCTTGTAATTGCTGATAATTATTAAAAACATCAACAAAAGCAACAAAAAAACAACAAACAAAACAACAGCTTTAACTCAGCACTTCTCCTTTCTAACAGCTTTATGGCCACGGTCATACCAAACTACCCAAGTACATACAGCACTCTTCGTCTGGGACCCTTTAACCTGTGTGATTAGACTACCCGATCTCATATACTCTCTGACAGCCTGTCAGCAACATAGCACAGTCGTAGCACTAAACCACTAAACACTCCCGGACTGTTAACTGTCTCCAATGTGGCTTGGTTCCTAGGGCATACTAGCACAAAGTGTGCTAGAGTAAAACTACCCAATAACACAATCTGGACATATTCAGGTGACAGCACAAAACAAAAACAAAGAGAAAAGTGTACTTACACGACTGCTCTCTTTGAAAAGTTTAAAGCTCATCCACTTTGGCATGGTGACTTGTCTGTGTTTCTATTCTCTGCTCCCTGCTCTCCACCTCCGTCCTTCTTTCTCTCCCAGCGTCTCCCTCTTTCTCTCTCTTGCCGATCTGAAGTCTGTGTCTGATTCTGTTTGGCTACAACAGATAGGCTTCCAAGCAGTACTGAGAATCTGAGACCTGTCACTACTGAGAATGTGTAAGACTGAACTACCTGTATACTATAAGTGTTGCTCTCCAGTGTATATGTGTGGCAGGGTGTGTGCTCTGCCCGGTTATAACCTCTCTGTTATTGGTTCTCATGTGAGTGTGTGTCTCTCTAAAGCAGCGTTGCTTCAATGGCAGTAGCATGCAGATGGGTCTTGTGACATGCGGATACAGCAGTGGTGAGGGGAGAATAGCCTCATTATCCCGGCAATAAAGTTTGTAGGAGCACTGATTTCTAAAGAATACAACACCAAGCAGAGATCTCTGTTGCATTTCAATAAAAACAGTAGAGCAGGGCATATGTTTGTTGTGCAACTAAGCCTGGTCATAACCTTGATCTCCAGTAAAGAATATAATTTAGAGCTGAAGCTGAATCAGCTCAGCCATTTAAAAGGATTGATCGTAACTTTTATATACAAATAACCACAGACCTGTCACCTGGCTCAGTTTCTCATTCAAGCCCTTCTCTGGCTTATATAGTAAACACCACTAGATTACATTTACTTTATTTAATTTCACAAAGAAAAGCAGTAAGTCAGGATGTCTTAGTGGATCAGGGTTGCGATGGACCCAGAACGTATCCTGGGACCATTGTATCCAAGTCAGAAATACACCCTCGACAAGACGCCAGTCCATCGCAGGGCATCACACACACACACACACACCTAGGAGTCACACCTTAGGAGTAGCCAGTTCACCTATGGGCATGTTTCTGGAAGGTTTAAGGAAACCAGAGTATCCAGAGGAAGCCCACTCGGACACAGGGAGTACATGAAAAACTCCGCACAGACAGTAACCGGACCTCAGGATCAAAGTCCGGACCTTGGAGCTGTGAGGCACCAACATTACCACTGCCACCATGCCGCGGCTTCAGAATTCTTGTACATATTTTATTTGTTCCACATAATCTCTACATCTACCCAAAACAGTGACAAACTGACAAGGCAGTTTTAAACTGGAAGCATATGCATGAAATGGCATATAGGACAGGGGGAGCTTAATGAAACCGTTTAACGGACTACAAGGATACAGTTTATTGCAGTTTAAGTGCAAGTATGGTGAAAAACAATTCACAAAGGAAAACAGCATAAGATGAGTTTATCAGTTATATAGTAGCTGCTACTTGTGCAGTAACTAATGTAGTATCTCAAAACTTACTACATGTAGGGACCAGGTTGTCACATAACTTGAAATAATCCCATACATCATGTACATCCACCAAGGAGCTGTACAATGCATGCCTGCTTTGTGGAACTGTAAAATATTGCACAAATCTTTTTGAGAGATGAGAGAGAAAATAAAAAATCCTCTCTGAGCAGTAATGGGTCTGTGGCTGTTCATTTCCTCAACAGAACTGTAGGCTCAATTAAAGGTAAGTGGAAAACCAAAGAAAGAAAATGTCTCATGTGTGCTAAGGAGCCCGACTGGGCGTCTTTGTCTGTCTCTTGGACCACAAGGTCTTTGAAACAGCAGAAAAACAGCCCATTTTTGGAGCTGGAGTTTACCTTCACAGCAAAGACTGAAGATTTGAGAAAGGAAGAGAGTGACAGAGAAAGAGACAAAAACTAAGGAATATGTAGGGAGACAGATGTAGGGTGGGCATCTGAGTGGTCTGGAAAGTAGACAATGATCAAAGAAAATAACGGTTTATGAACCCAAAACAGTGTGAGCACCCGTCTTGGAACAACAGACAAGGGCCAAGTTTGTAAAAGTCAACAAAAGTGTACAAAAACATGGTCTTAGAGTGACATTAATAGATTTATTTTTGTAAATTTGTCCATTTTTTATTGGGCCTGGTTTAAGTGTTAAACTAGTTTACAGATAGGTCATAAAAATCTCTCTCTTAACCCTATGTGTCCAAACACTACCCTAGCATATGTGGATGCACTGTATTAACTTAAATCAGGTACAGCAAGAGGCTGTTGTTACGTCTGTCTCTCTACAGCTACATTAAAATGAGCCTTCACTCATCACGACCAGATCATGGAGTGAGTCAGTATCATGGCTCTAATGTTATTTAGATCTAAATATAAAGCTGGCTCATATCACTGCAGATGAGTGCACAGATGCATTAGCATGTAGTTGTTTTAATGCACTCAAGTGTCAAGTAGAATGAAACACATTTTCAGCAGAATCAGTACACAAAGAACTACAGGACAGAAAAGACCAAATCTGCCCACAGGCTTGTCTGGAGGGCACAGCAGGAGAAAATAATACTCCCACATGGCAAGTGTTTGCTACTGTTGTCAAGTCTGCAAGAAATGCATGTGTGTGGGTTTATTTACCACCAGCAGATATGATGTACTGACATTTCACCAACAAAGCGGAGCAGTAGAAAAACAGCAGCACGCACGCACGCACAATTGAGAGTTCCAGCTGCAGCAACTTAGCTCTGGGTAGGTGCAAGTCACAGGGATGCAGATATAAGCACACACACATATGTTGTAGGTAATATTAACACACAAACAAACAATGGCCTTTATCAGAAAGCAGTGTAAATAGATCTTACTTTGATTCCATAGGACCTCTCATAGTTCCTTGGAGAATGACACAGACCAGCACACAACTTGAATGCACTTTTCATAATTTAACATGATTATTTGGCACACAACGTGCCATCATGGCTATCATACTTACTCAGCCATGGTACTGCCCCTGCACAGCACATAAGAGAAGGACAGGAAACCCTGTTTCATATCCACCTGTCAATCAAGAGTCACATTGCCCTTTTGGGGGTGGGGTCAGCAGCACATTTTGTGGAACCAAATCTTCTACTAAATCCTAAAATGTTAAAATAATGTGAGAAAGTGCAGTGTATTGGGATAATTTATCCTGAAATTTGCCTCACTCGCAGAGAGGCAATCTTGCAGTTCCTAATGCAGTGCAAACTGACTGACTGTAAAGTGTAGAAGATCAGAGAAAAGATAGAAGGGAGCAGAGAAACTTGCAGAGTTTCTACCTTGTCACTGTCTGCTGTGTTTTGGGAAGTTCGGGAGGCAATGGAGACGGTGTCCGGCTGACTGCTACCATCTCCCTGACTATCAGCATCCTCTCCAATGTCCCTGCATAGTCACACACACAAAGAAATACATATAACACAACCGTTACTGACATACAAACATCAACGGCAGATGTAATTTACATGCTTTGAAAAACCTCTAGCATGTTAATGGTGTAACACACAAGAGAGATGAGCAGCAGCCTAACCTCTTGCTGTTGTTACGTGGCTTGGCAGGATTTTTGGGTATTGGTATGGGCTCCTTTAGCGCCCCCTTTAGGTGAATGATCCTCTCCTGAATCACCTCCCGTATGTTCTTTATCCATTCCTGCTTCACCTCGATGTTGGACGCCTGTGGAATACGTTTAACACAAATCCTGATGTTATATTACTTAATACGGAGACCCAGATGCGCACAAAGCTAGACAACTATACATAGTGGACTCCAATTGTTTTTGATTGTTTGTAATATCATTGACCTGGGATTCTAAAGTTTGAGTATATCTACTCCCATACAGAGAGGAACGCTTGTTTGTTTAAGCATTAAGGACCTTAAGGACAGTCTTGTTGTCAGATGAGGGCGTCCGTCCTGCCCACAGTGCAAATTTACAGGGGTCCCCCTCTATGTGCTCTGTCACCCCCAACTCAGATGTCTAAGGAAAAAAAGAAGAGACACAGGAATTATCATAATATCTTGTCAATTCAGCAGTACATGTCATTTATAATAATAATAATAATAATAATAATGATCTTTATTTATATAGCATTTTTAATTTATTTTGAGTTAAAAATCTCAAAGTGCTTTACAAGATTAGAAAGTCAAAACAAAGTATTCATGATAAAGCACATTAAAGAACCAAAAAAAGGACTTGTCTGTCTACCCTCACCATGTTTTCGGATCTGTCCATTAAAATATCATGGTCAATAGTGTCAAATGCTGCACTTAAGTCCAACAATACCAAAACAAAAACATATCCACAATCTGAGGCAAGCAGTAGGTCATTGACCACTTTAGCCAACGCTTTTTCTGTACTATAATGCCTTCGGAAACCAGACTGAAATATATTATGCTTGCTATTCCTACTTAGAAAAGAACCGAGCTGTTGGGTGACAACTTTCTCCAAAATCTTAGATAGAAAAAGCGTGTTGGAGATTGGACGTTAATTGGAGACATCAGAGGGGTCAAGATGTGGTTTCTTAAGAAGTGGCTTAACAACAACCATATTAACAAACTTGGGGACATGGCCCAAGCTAATTGACGAATTTATTATGTTTAGTATAGGCTCCCCAATCACTGATAATAATTCCAAAAGTAACTTAGATGGAATCGAGTCAAGTACACAAGTGGTTGGTCTAGCGGACCAAGATACAAGATATAGAGCTCGTTATACCCAATAGTACTAAACTCATTAAGACGTTTTTGGATTATGACACCTCCTAAATTATCATCATTAAAGGATGGAGTAGAACATAATGAATTGCTGGCAGCCTGCTGCTGAATTTTAACCCTTATGGTCTCTATTTTCTTGTTGAAGAAGTCTGAGAAGGAATTTGGAAGAATTTGAGAATCCCAAATGGCCCGATCCTTTGTAAATTTAAATACTGTGTTAAATAAGAACCTAATTTTGTTCTTTTTGCTTTCTATAATATCAGTAGAATTGTGTCCAACCATTACAATACAGCCAGTAACCTTCTCCTGAAGTCCTGATGCTCAACCAGACAGAGACAATTCCAATCTAACTTTTAGAACTGTGTGTGAGCAAGAACTGGAACTTTAATAGTAAATGAAAAATAATCTGATCACTTTTTTCTTCCATTTCAGATAATGCCAGTGAAGATGCAGTATCTGAATGGGTTTGCTCTAACTTGAACATTTGACATCAAAACACTTTCTGATTAAAGTGAGCTGCAAACAGTGTTCCCATAAATGTATCATCCTATAGACACAGCAGATGGCTCTGTCCATGTGCCTATTCATTCACATTTAACATGGAAGAGAGATACCAAAGCCTCTGCATCTGTTCTACAGCTCAACATATGCATAAACCTACACACACCTTCCTTTGTTGCCTCTAAGCTCTTACTGATAAACATCTTTGGACACAAATATGCCTTGAACAGCAGATTATGTATTATTTTATAGTATTATTATGCATCATTTACTTGCTTTAGTGTGGTTTGGAGTATTTATAAATAATAAATATTTCACAGAATACAAAATATTCCTATATCATATATAAAAAAATAATACTTCACTGTAAATCTTCAAATTTTAATGTGTCACCATCCATGAAATTCTGTCACATTTGCATGTATTGTTCTAATAGATATTCTAAAAGGAGACACAGTCCCACACCAAGCACTCTCAAGCAAAATTAGTTATTTACTTGTTGAAAGATATTGTGTTGTTCTTTCAATGCTTTACATAAAATAGTTATTGATTGTTTATATTTTTACAAAAGCTACAAGCCCACTAACAGGACAACAAAGACCAACCCATCCAGCTCACAACTAACACTGACAAGTGTGGCATACTGTCCTGTATAAATCCAAATCATTACACTTTTATATGTAAAATGAAAAGATCAGAAATCACAGAGTACCAGTAGTTTGCTTTTGTAGACATATTTAGTGCGTCCAGCCGAGTCTTTGATCTCCTTGCTAAAGACGAGGGAGATCTCAAAGAGGAAAAGGTGGCGGTCTCGTCCCTTCCGGATCAGAGATTTGGGGTCCCACACCTGGAATGTGTCCTGTAGGATCAGCTCTCCCTGAACATCCAAGTTCTCGTCAAAACCTACATAAAGGCCAAGAGCGGAGGTCAGAGGTCACTAGAGCTAAGCGAACAGTCATCTGAGTTCGGCAGCCTACTGGTCAGTTCTATGGAAAATTTTCATTCAGTCCTAAAGACAGCACCAAAGGAGAGTAAAAAAATGACCAATGAAATGAAATGAGATATCAAGTAATCTAAATACAGGTCAGTGGGTTTTGTTTGTGTTGTGATTATATGTGTGCCCTCTGGGCTTTCACTGTATAAAGCTGTGCACAATCTGGGTGCCATGTGGCTCAGTGATTGAAAAGTGTGTGTACCCTCTAGCATGCTGAGGTGCATGGCGTCGTTGGCTCTCTTTGGCACAGCCAGCATCACCTCCAGCCCATCCTTAATCTCACCTTTACCCTCTTCACAACAGCTCAGCAGCTCCTAAGGGGTCACAATGATAAAACACAGGTTGTCAAACCACAGTAAAAGCTACACTTCAGCTACAATTAACCACAATCAGTACTGCAGGTATGATTTCGGATGCCCTTTTTTATATGGTGATATACACAAAATCATGATTATAATATATAGTTTGTTAATCGCTATCATAATATTGTCCTTTGCAATACTGATGTACAGTACTGAAGCTTGCAATATGCAAGTGAACTCAAACAAAAAAGCAAAAATATTTATATTGTGATCTGTGAGCTTTCTGAATAATCTTAGAGGTTCCAGATAAGTTTTCTGTGAGTGTTTTGATAAATTGTGGCAATGGTGTGATCAAAAAATAAATACAAATAAATTATTTTGGTCAAATGAATGCAGGACAATTTTTTAATTGTCACCAGTTTGTTTTCATATATTGCAAGGTATATGGCAATATAATCACAGAGAATATGAAACGTTTGATATGATGAACTTTGCTCCACAGAATAAACTGGTGTGAGAATGATGCTGAAAAAGTTCCTTCAGTAGACAGGAGAGGATCTGTCTTAAGGGAGTTCATTAGAGCCTTGTTATTTATACAGTCAGTCATGTAAACAAAGTAAATAGCGAAAGAGAGAGAGAGAGGAGCTTTGAAGCTGAAGCTTTTCCTTGGGGAAATGGGATAATCAGTACTCTAAGGATCCTGTCTGATTTCCTCTGCTCAGTGATCAGAGCCCAGATCTCTCTTTTGCTTCCTCTTACAAACACACATACACACACACACACACACACACACACACACACACACACTCAAACACACACAGCACCTTGAGGAGGAGCTGGTACTTGGTGATTCTCTGCACAGGCTTGATAAGGTAGGAGGAGATGGAGTTTGCCAGGCCGTGCCTCTGCTGGATTTCCTGCACAGAGAATATTCAGTACATTTATGACAGCATGCACACATACATTCTCTTGTGCTATATTCATCAAGGTCTGTCTGTGCTCAGTGTTTACTCTTGATTAATGAGAATGTGAGTGAATATTGTGGCATCCTGTAGTTCAGTGGTTGGCGCCACCCATTGGTTAGGACTGAGTACTTGTGGAAAACATTTCTTTAAAGCCCCAATCAGACAATGTAAAACACAATTATCCACGCCATGGTCTGTACAACAGGCTCGGTATTTTCAGAGACTCCCAACCACAACTTTATCTATCTGAAAAACAGTAGTCAGTTGTGCGATAAAAGATAAGGTGATAAAAATACATAGAACAGGAACAGATAACAGAGATGCTCTTACATCAAAAAAGGTTCCAGCATGCTCCAGGATAAGCTGGTTTGAGTCTGGCTTGTTTTTACAGTAAGTCACATAGATTTGGAATTTATCCGCCTGGAAAAATACATAAATTTATGTATGTGAGGTATTAAAAGCCTGGTTTTAATTTACATACAGCAGAAGGTACATTTTCCACATCAGAAATGATCAGAATCTTTTAGTAGAAATATGAGATCGAAATAAACCACACACAGATCAGTGTCCATATGTAAAGTGTAAGATGTCTGATTTGGAATCAGAGCCACAATTGTAATTTAATTATTTTAATAATAAAATGAAATGTAAAAATTTACCATATATTAGCACTATAATTCTAACAGGCTTGATACTAGATCAAAGTGTATTCATGGCATGGCACTTACCCATGTGACAAAGCAATGGCCAACATCCTCTGGCAACTGCTCATAATTTATTAACTCTTTCAAGAAGATACTGAACAAAAAGAAATCAGGATGAAAACAATGCTTAATCATGGTCCAAAGTCATTTTCATATCAAATGATGAATACAACCAACATTACATTTGCTTACATTTACATATTTTAGACAAAATTTTAAAGGAAATGAAACATCCACATATTTAATTTTTTAACAAAACAAGAACAGTGGACTCCTCTATCAAAGTAGACTATGTATGTACGGTATATGCTGAAGAAAATTTTTTGATATTCATAAGTTGTGTTTGTAGATACATCTTACTTATTGTGAAAGTCATAAATATCCTGGATGTTTCCAAAGATGATATGCTCTTTGTTGGCTATTCCTGGCGGGATCTCCTCCACACCACTAGTCATCTCCCAGAGGTATGTCTACACACACACACACACACAGACACACACAGACACACACACACACACACACACACACAGGAAGTTGCAAGCAGACACAGGAAATAACTGCAGTAATGGCTACAATATTACACAACAGGACATAGAAATCAGGGAAAATTACATACAGTGATTTTTTCTTTAGGGTTCGGCTGAGACTCCTCATATTAGAGGTGAAAAAAAATTCTTAAAAACAATCATTTAGTTGTGTAATTAAAAAAACCCTCTCTTTTCTTACCTCTAAACACTCATGAAGATCTCTAACGTAGGCTTTTTCAGTTTGCAGCAACTCTGCCATGATAAATCTGAACACAAACACATACACGCACAGGCATCATGCTATTACAACTTACAAGTAGAATCCAAGGTTATAACTGTTTTGTGGTTTTTAATATAACCTTTATTTATTTATTTATTTCAGTTTACTTTTTGGTTCATTGTTGAGGAGGGTTTAGTTTAAAACATGTTTGGTATATTATCTACACTTGTATGCAGTGAAATGCAGGGTATTGCATCTATTGGCATTTTTATGGGCCTCAAGTATCATATCGTGACTTCAGTATTATAAGGTTCTATCTGGCATTTTGGTCTAAAATGAGTTAACGACATAAACTTCATCACTGGGGGATACTTTATTCTCCTGTGTGGTTATTTTCTCATTTTTCAAT
>JAOUQW010000046.1:11926064-11948456 GCA_028565825.1 Olivaichthys viedmensis | reverse complement strand
TTGTTTTATTCACGTGTCTTGTTTTGGTTCTGTTCACGCCCCCTCTGGTTTCCTATTGGACAGTCGTTAATTGATCTATTATTCACTTTCCGTTTGTGTTTAAATACCCGCTGGTTTCAGTTTATCGTCGCAAAGTCTTGTCGTGTTTCCATACCGTCAGTCTGAGCGTTTCTTCAGGTCTGGTTTCCTGTATTTTCTGTCTCGCGTTCCTAGTGTCTGTTAATTCGACAATCTACTTCAAGTTTAACGCTAACAACTGCGTTATTTTTGATAAGCAGCTGCTGAAATGAACAACACTGCAGTGCTTAGATTTTGGTTTTAAACCAAATAAAATTTTTCTTAAAATAAACATAAAAAAGGAACAAAGCAGGTGTCCTAAAAGTGATATTACATGTACAAGTAG
Organism: Olivaichthys viedmensis; assembly: GCA_028565825.1. Lineage (NCBI taxonomy): Eukaryota > Metazoa > Chordata > Actinopteri > Siluriformes > Diplomystidae > Olivaichthys > Olivaichthys viedmensis. The sequence goes on along the minus strand of JAOUQW010000046.1, from coordinate 11,948,053 downwards.
TTCATTTTCAGTCATTCTTTTTCTGTGGCTAAATCTCAAATGTTGTTCCATCAGGCAAATAAACTAGGGTCTACAACACCATTATGCTATACCCTATGTAGTGAGCATATATAGTGAATAGCAAGCCATTTGGGATTCGGCCTGACTGTGAATCTATTACACTGTTATTGGGGTTATAATATACCATATACTATAATAACGGCTTAAGCTGGACAAAGAAAATGGGAGATACATTTTGGTGTGACAATTAATCCTCAGCTAAAAGGTCACTATTGTGAGAGGCCCAGTGCATTTGGAAACGCAGCCTGGTCCTTAAAAACCTCCGACGGCTCCCTGAACCAGCACTGGCTCGAGCAGTGTGTCAGCGGAAAAAGGGCGAGAGGAACTGGAGGTCAGAATGGAAATGAGAAAAGCAGAATCAGGAGTGAAATGGTGGGTGGGGTAAAATAGAAAGCGGGTAAAGATGCACCTGTAGGTGAGCAGCAACCTGATTCTGGTCCAGCAGAGAGAACCGTCCCTCCTCGATCACTGTGCTGGTGAGACGCAGTTTGGATACGGCGCGGGAGTAAATGATCTCCTCCACAGTGTCCCTCCCCAGCAGCCGGATCACTTTCACAGCCCTGCCAACAGCAGATCGGCCCAAAGTGTGCGTTAATACAGGCCCGAGCAAAAACGGAGCAAAATGCTTTCGTGGTGACATTGTGACAAAGTCCTTCTTGTTTTTCATGAACCTGAATCCCAGCCAGGTTTCATTACTTTAAAACTGGATTAGATGCCAGGTGCAGGTGGCAGGTTGGCATGTTTCTGTATTTTTTGCATGACAAAATACAGAAATGTTATGAAAGCAGGACAACTCTGGATTCGACTTATTATTGATTTTTCCTTGCTCACAATTTACCTTAAAAAAATAATAATAATCCAGATTATTGATTTAATCTAATAACTGTTAAAAAACTGACCCATAAAAAAAGTGCTCCTTAGGTCAGTTTTTTTAACAGTTGTTAGAATAAATCAATAATCTGGATCTTTTTTAAAAAGGTAAATTGTGACCTAGGAAAAATCAATAATAAGTCTAATCCAGAGTTGCTCCAATTCTTGCTCCAATGTGTCCTATTCTGAGCTATTATGTTAAACACAGAGACGAGCTTCTTTTAGCTTCTCTTTAAAACCTTCCACTGTCGTCGTGGTTGTTGTCATGAGCTGTGTCTCAATTCGCAAACACTACGACCCTACATTTAAAAGTATTTACTAATCTAGAAGATCCAGAAGAGTTGTACGTAAAAAAACCCAAAAGCTTTTCGGTAGGTTTGTAGGCTACCTGAGAGTTTTTTTTGTGTTTTAATTTAATTGTTTAAATTAAAAAAATCGCCGTAATAGGGAAATCGGTTAGTGTTAATATTAAAATACTGTCTAAAATAGTACATAAGTATGTGATTTGAGACATGGCTATAGTTTGTTCAGTATGTTGTGTGCGCTATACTGCCCCCCCACTGTTCACGGTGGTATTGCACACCACGTAATTTTTTTTTGGAAGTGCACAATCGATGCGCAGAACGAACACAGCATACGCGCATTAGTTAAAAGCAACTATAACTCCAGCATAACCCTACATACCATAAGGGATACTAAAACAATATTTAAGGGATATATTGTTTCCCAGCATGCCACTGCGCTACCTCGTCTGTCCAATCCGGTGAGCTCGAGCTGCCGCCTGCAGGTCGTTCTGTGGATTAAAATCACTGTCCATGAAGATTACAGTATCTGCTGCTGTCAAGTTCATACCGACCCCACCTACACAACACACATGCACAGGATTCTGGGTAATACACAGCAACATGAGACGAGAAAGTCAAAGGCTTTGCAGTGGCCTCTGTATTTTAATGACTGCAGGAGCCGTGAACCCACCAGCTTTGGTGCTGAGCAGGAAGATGAAAACGTCTTTGGTGCTGAAGTTCTTGATGGCCAGGTTGCGCTCCTCTCCTCGAACCGAGCCGTCCAGACGCTCATAACTGTAACCTGCGGGGGAGGTCAAAGTCACTCCACGTTCATTTTATTTTTTGTTCTGTTTTTTAAGAGCACACTCATGCACACACACAGGATGTGATTTTCAAACCACAGCAACTTCTCTAGATTACAGAACACGATAAGGACAAGAACACGCAGGCTGTGGTCGTGAAAATGTACCACATTATGCAGCAAAAACAATGTAAAAGTAAAGCCATGGACTGGCTGTTTCGTGTTTGTTTTGTAACTGATGTGCAAATCAATTAAATAAACTGTGAAAATGAATAAAATGTAATTTTACGTTGGAAACAAACTGTAACAGACTTCTTGCTAAACTGATTTTGATTGTTTGATCGATGAAGTGCAATAAACAAAGAGAGATTCTTATGCTTTCCTTAAGACCTTTTTCAAGACTCTTTTCATATTCCTTTCTCAAACTTTCCAGACTTTTCATGTTCAAGTCTTTTTTTGCTCTTTTTCAAAGGCTATTAACTGCATCATGAAAGGAGAAAACATGAAATGTGATGTGCATTAAGGAGGCAGAGAATAAGGGAAATAAAAGAATGTCTAAAGGCAATAGATATCAAACCTTAGGCTGGGTTGCACCAATAAAGACTGAGCTTTAAACCTGGATTGAAACAAAGTTGATCTATTAATCCAGTTGCACCAAATGTACAGGTCCTATGTCATGAAAATCGACTTTTTCTTGTTTTTTGGTGGTTTCTAGACTATAAGGAGTTGCAGCAACATTGAAAAAGTGTGAAATCTGTACCTAGTGTGGTTTCCTCAGTTCCACTGTGATAAAAACTCTATTACTATTTTTACACTGCGTTCCATTCTGAAGTGATGAGGCCTACGCAGGGCACTACGAAGGGGACACACCCCTGGGAAGTGATGAAAATCATTAACTTCAATAGGACCCTTAAAAAAACGTCCCTTTTCTAAGGGAACAACCAATGGACACTTTACACTCGAGGTCCTTTGCTCTGTTTTTATGTTGAATGAAAAAATGACAGCGGCAAGCTTACATATAAATGTCCAAGTACGAAACATTACATTCAGTAATATTAATATTAAATTGTAACTTAAATGGAATAAAACAGCTGAAAAGTTGTGATGCGGCAAATCAGCTCTTTGATGTAGGTTTCATGTTTTTATTGCTACCTGAGGCAACAGCTCAGGAGCTCGTTAATGTGAAAAGCAGCTACTAAATGAAACTGGTGGAAGTTTTCACTGCTTAGTTTGTTATTAAACTGAGACAGTTGTTCTTGTTTGCATAAGTGTCAGTGATGGTGCGAGAATAAAACATTTTTAAAAATGGCGTTGTAGTGCGTTCCAAATGGCCGTTACTTTCGACCCCTACGGAGGAGGACCCTTCGGTGATAGTAGGGCACAGTCATGATCACTTCAGAATGGACCGCAGCCTTTAGCAGCCTTTATCTACCTTACACAAGAGATTAATTTGAATAGCTCACTGTGATTGGCTCTTGGCAACCAATTGACATACAGCACAACCGACACAGGCTGCGTCCCAAACCGCATACTATCTTAATAAATAGATGCTATGAAATAAAGTAACACCAGGTGGCGCACTATATTCACATACAATTTAGTGCACTTTTAGGACGCGATTTGGGACGCAACCAAAGTTCTCTAGATAACACAAACTCAAAATGACAAGTGGAAAGAGCCTAGAGAAATGAGCCATTCCTGCTGCAAAGTGACAAATAAATCCCTTCATTTGTTTCCTAAAGACAAAAATCTCCATAACCAGAAGGTAAAGTTGGATTTCTGTGATCCTCAAACTGCTCTCTCAACTCCTTATACTCATTAAACACCTGATTTCTCTCAGGACCGCAGTGAAATCACACACAGCTGATTTATCTCAGGGTTTCATGACATTAAATAATAAATCAGCTAAATTCTAAAAACATCTACAGGACCTTGTAAAAAGTATTTAAATTATTATTATTATTTTTTTTAAACAAAGAAAGTTCTTATGCCTGTTTTCACTCAAAAGGTGAGGAAAGCATTGTTAATGATTGATCTTATGAGTAACATTGTTGATGTACACTTTTTTTTTAGACTGATGAATCCATCATGGCGGACAATCAGACCCTACACCCTACTCCCTATTTACAAACGGTGAAGTGCATTAAGGGTATTGTGTACTTTCTAGGGTGCATCATTTGGACACTAATCCTAAGCAGTGCATTGTGGGATTTCAGGATCGCACTTGATATTCTACACTATGTTCTCAGACATGGCTACAGAATGGCAACATGGCCAAAAAAAGTGCACTATGTAGTGAATAAGGTACAGGTTCTAATCAAATTTGTTAAGCCATGTTTTAAATTAAGTGGTGCCACAGAACTTAAATTAAAATAAATCTCAGGTCAAAAGATTCTTGTGTCTTGAATCTAGCTTTTTTTTTTTTTTTTTTTTACTTTTCCAGGTTTGGAAATAGGTGCCTTTAAATTCCAGACTTTTCCAGACCTGTACAATAGCCCTGGATTAGGTTTAGCCTTTCTGCTAGATATCAACTCTGTAAAGTGTTTGCCACTTTAAAGGTTTCTACACCTACCAGTCTGGGCAGGACATTTTGACTGTTACCCTCAAATAAAAAACAGAAAACGTTTAAATGAGACGCAGCAGTGAAGCCTCAGGCATTTTGCCGTTGAACTGGATTGTGGGTTATTTGAATGCGCCAAAGACTGTTAATTTGAGCTGCTGATAGACAGAGCATGTGTGTATTGTTATATGGTAGGTGACTACCTCCGTGAAGCTCAAAAAAGAAACAGAATAAAACTTGTGTCATTCACTTGTGCTGTGTTTGTGCCGATTTCAAGGTTTCAAAGGTTTTTATTTGTCGCATACACAACCATACAACGTACAATAGTGCAACGAAAGGCTTAGTTGCTGGCCCGATAACTGTGTGCAGGGAGAGAGGGGAGAAAAACAAGAACAAAAGAAAAAAGAGAAAAAAAAGAAAAAGTATGCTAAACGAAGGAGTATGATGATGTGCACTGAATAGTCTGTGGTATATCTACATGATGTAAAGCTAAAGTACAAAGAACAAGTATACTAAACAGTGGAGTATGATAAATAATGCAATAAATAAGTCTATGGTATATTTACATGATGTCTATATTTGGTTTGTGTGGCAGCTGGGGCGTGACCGAGCGTCGGCTGCGGACAGAGAAGGGCAGGCATGGCGAGGTAACAGGTAACAGAGTGAGTAACAACTGCGGTGAGTATCACCTGCGGATGATTTCCGGCTTCCTATTTATATGCCTGTTTTTTCTCAGTAGGGAGCCGGAGAACCGAGAGAGAGGAGCTCGATAGCGGAGCAGAGCCCGCGCATCTGAGGATTCAGACGATGAAAGCAATTAAATCATTTTTGTTTCGTTTATTAGTGTGTAGTCAACATTTACTTTTGAGAACGCTGAAAAGCGCCCCTGAAAAGGGAAACGAAAATAAAGTTCAGCACCGCTTCCCCCACCTGTGCCTCTGGCTCCTCATTTCAGCACCCTCCCCGACCAAGCTCATCACAGTTTGGTTTCTGAGATTATTATATGTTTGTCATATGTTTGTGCTGATTAGATTTTTTTTACATATTTCACATTTAATTCACTGTGACAGCACTCTCGGCCATTGACTTACACCGATATATAATTCTATAATATCTCAAAAACCAAACCGGCACAATCAATAATTTTTATGGCACAAATCAGCACAAACAAATAACATAGGTTTTATTTCTCTTTATAGGGGGGGTCAACTTTTGTGTTTGTGTGTGTGTGTGTGTTTGTGTGTGTGTCACCTCTGTACTCCAGGTAGTCCTGCATAATGTCCAACATCCTGGTCATTTGGGAGAACAGCAGAACCCGGTGACCCCTGGAGTCCAACAACACAAACAAGACTTCGCAATTGTGCTTTTTGTTTAGTTCTGGCCTCAATCATCTAACACACATAAACCCTGACATTCAGACTGCAGTCATACGGATTCCAGCTTCCAAAATGTTGAAAAATTGGTGCAAGTCATTGATGAGAAAAGTAAAGAGAGGAGAGGGGAATGAGGCGAGCTGTACTTATTATTATATATTTTTAATTATTACGGAGTGTCTATTTGCACCTCGGTGAAAATAACGTTGGAAAATAAGCTCTCCGAGTAATTTTTTACTTTCCGGAAATTCACTACAGATGCAGCTTTCCTGAATGGATTGCGTCTGGATAGCAGGGTTTAGGTGTTTATTCAGACAGAAGTACCTAAACCCAAGTTTAACATTCTGAGGTTATTGCTGATATCACTCTGACCAATCAGAATCCAGAATTCAACAGCGCTGTGGTATAAAGCAAGAGAACGAGCCAAACTTATCTAGTGATTTATTTAGGGTCATCATGTTATAAAAAAGAGAGTTTCAGACCATTTTACAGTTTTCTTGCTTGGGGGAAAAAAGAGGGGAGCAATAACGTCTCTGAGGTGAAACTGAGACACGGAATGACTTGTGTTTTAGCAATAAGAGGCAAAAACATAACTTTCTGCAGCATGTTGAAAAATATCATTTCGATGAGTTGGAAATTTGCTTAACGCTCCTCAGTTAGTGACTTTAAATGAATGAATTACGTTTGCGAGCTCATTAGACTTCCTTTTCTCTCTCTCCCTCTCCTTCTGCAGCTCTCTGCTTTCCTCTCTCTCTCTCTCTCTCTCTCTCTTCCACTCACTTCATCTCTGTTAACATAATTACACGGTTATATATATTTCCATAGTCTGAGAACGTGATGCAAGCGTTAACAGATAATCTCAGATAATATGCCGTGTTCTTTAGGAGTTATGGCGTTAATCGTGTTGCAGGCAGCAGGACGGAGCGCAGATCTGAATCATTGCATCATCATCTCCAAAGCGGAGTTAATTGTGTTTACCAAGTTTCCATTCTCCTGCTAGGTTTGTGACCATGGATTGACTAAAGACTGGAGGAAAATGTGACAGCTTGCAAGCTAATTATACATTACACCGCTAGCTCCGCCCCAATTCGTGATGAAATATTTAGAGGGGATTTTTCCCCTGTATTACGTATCAGTGGGGCTTCCGCACACACGTTGCGGCCCGCACCCTAAAATGCATTTTTCCAATCTGCAGAAAGGGTGGGGGACATACTCTTTAACAGAAACCATTAGGCCAATTAAATGAGACGTACCCCTCCAGCAGATACGCAAGCATAGTGTCGAGCAGAGAGAGCTTCCCACTGGCCTCTACCAGGTGTTCCCCCATCTCAAATGGCTCAGGCTCCACACCTTACAGACAGACAGAGAAACAGACAGAGAGAGACAGAGATAGAGAAACAGACAGAGACAGAGATAGAGAGACAAAGAGACACAGAGAGAGAGAGAGAGAGAGAGAGATAAACAGACAAATAGAGGGACAGAAAGAGACAGGGAGAGACAGAGCTTCAGTTATAGGACTGGGTATTAAAGCAGTGAGTTGTAAAAAACAATAGTGGTTTCATAGAGCCCTCTGCTGCCTGCAAGGTGAATTACAAAGAAATTTCCTCTGTTTCCTCTGAGCAGCTCTGTTAAGGCAGGGGGGCAGGGCTAATTTCCAGGCCAGAATTTTTTTTTTTAACAGAAGCCTGAAGAAACTAGCGACATTGCGAATGACTGTTTTCCTAAAGGTGTCTTTGAAATTGCATTAAACTCCATAATTATTGGCTCCGTTCAAAAGAATGGGCAAAAATAACTTCATAAAAATCCCAATATGTTTAAGCTCATAGCGCGTGTTATTCATTTGACATATTACACGTTTATTATTTTCATGAAGAGTGCCAATATTTCTGGAGTGGACTGCATATGATTATTATCTTCAACAGGCTTTCTAGGTATGAAAGTAAGCAAATAAGGATAAAAGTGCTGAGTAGAAGTCGTTACCGTCGAACAGGTAGGGGTGGTTCACACACTTCCTCAGCTGCATGAGAACATTCAGAAGCCGAGTCTTATTGCCCTGACCGCTGCCAAATGCATCTGAAATCAGGAAGCCATTCAAAACCATCTACGTCTTGTAAAAAGTGTGTACTATACGTTCATTTCATCTCGTCATGAGTGCTTTACACATCTCACCCAGGTCTTTTGTCAGAATGGCTTTGTAGTATTTCTTCTGCTGCGCAGACGTTCCGTGATACACCACAAGCTCCGTCTTCTTCGGCAGTTCAGCCGCCACCTCAGTCTTCACCCTGCGCAGCAAGAAGGGCTGCAGAACCTGGTGGAGCTCCTCAGCTACACACACACACACACACACACACACACAAACTCAGCATGTACTGACAGCAAGCTATATTTCAACCAACAGGAGTTTCATAGTCTGCTTTCATAGGTTTAGAAGCAATCTTTTGCAGCCTGAAACCTGAATAAAACATTTGCCCAAACATTCGATCCAGTTTGGCTTGCAGTGTATTACTAATGTTTTCCAAAAAAAAATCACAGTCATGGGTGCTTTACTTGTTCCGATTTTTGGTGGAAGACTGCAGACATGGCAAGGATGGTGCTGCGTTCATCAAGAGCGGCGGCAAAACTCTTCCACTCTTGATCAAGTTGGGCACTGATCTGTTTTATCTGCTGAGATGCGTAGTGACCGGCTTCCGACAACCGCGACGCCACCGACATGATTCGATTTATGTTCACATACGCATTCTGAAAAAAAAATAGGGTCACACAGGTTCATTAAATATACAACACTAATATAATGCAAGTTACCGGTCACTGAGCAGCAGGGAATTTCTATGCTGCGACATCTGTGCATATGTTACCGTGCCTATGCTTGGTTCACAGAAGATATAACAAAGTGGAGTTAACAAACTAATATTAGGGTATACCTTATTTATGGAATAAAACACTGACTTCTTTGCTGTTCAAATTATATAATAACTGCCGATCTCTCTTTGTGTCAGAAACCAGCTTTGATTCTATAAGCACTAAAGCAAAAAAACAGCAAAAAACATAAAAATTTAATATTCATTAAAATATAACACAGAGATTAATTTGTACTTTTATTGTAACTTTAAATTTCTTTTTAAAAATGTAATGTTGGAATTGTAATGCGAATTAATAAATTAATAAATGCGTTATTTTAAATGACAATATTGCACTTTATCCCTTAATATGTCATTTTTCCTGTAAACACTTCTATGAGAAAACAGAGCAGTAAGAGTTTAATCATATCATATACTATTTATGCATATTAATAACCTTCTGTAAAATAAACAGCCTTTGTACACAAAAAGGCAGGTAACATTTTAATGCATCAGACATCACACCTACTTTCACACCTTGGAAGCATCTCAGCATGCACGCACATACACACACACACACACACACAAATTCACCAGCCCAGTGCTACCATCCTACCCTACAACCCTCTTTCTGTCCATTCCACCCTTGTTCACTTTTTTGCCCGTAGCTCTTGGCCGTATTTTTCTGCTAGCCCAATTTGGTTAGCTAGACATCCCAATATTCCTTTTAAGCTCTGATCATGCCAAGTGATCCATTAATGCATAATATTACTGTATGTGCATGCTGTGTACTGCATGTCTCTGATGATGGAGAAGTTCTGATCCTGTATTAGACATGGTAAACCAACAGTAGCATGTTGGTGGAACATTGTTGCTGTAGTCTATAGGGATCACAGACAGATGTCTGAAAGAGTCTTTTCTTCCCCCCACAAGAGCACATAGGCTCATCTCACACAGATATATTGTATATAGACACACAGACACGTTCATACACACATATATAATCACATGCACAATGAACACATGCTGGAAAAAGGACAGACATACTTAATTGTATGATAATAAATACATTGATTTATTTTTGTAAATTTTTTTTATATTTCCATATTTCCCTATTTTTTTTATTTTATTTCCCAGTCGTCATACTAGTACATGTGTACTAGCCTGTGTACTAGACTTATTTCTGTATGCAAGCTGTATGTGGACGCACCATGGAGTTCATGGCGAAGTGGTTGTGCTGCGTTTGGAGGTCCACAGCGTGCTGGTAGCTCACTCCAATCTCAGTGTGGCTCTGCAGAAACAGCTCTTTATTGTGACTGATCCAGTCGAACATCTACAGAGAGAACAGATACATTAGGCAGAATCATCAATACCTTCTCCTTCCTGCTGCAGAGACAGATCCTCCCTCATTTACAAACTTTACAGAGATATGGACAGAGATCTGGGGGGAAGTACAGGGCTAGAAGTCAAACTAACTCAAGGCGTAATGTAAGTGCTCATTCTTATATGCCATATTGTTAATAAGTGATAACATAGTACACATCATTAATCAAAACCAAATATTCTCAGACAAATTTCCCCAGAAAAGAGGTGATAGGGTTCATGTAGATAAAGTGTAGTAAATATAAATAATTTATAATATAATCATTTTCTGTAAAAAAAATAATAAATCTTAATTTGGCCCTACTATCAATACTAATAATAATAATAAAATAATAATCAGACTAACATCTCAGTCTAAACTTCAACTGACAACATGTCATATCTCATATTTCAATCATGACTTAAGCGACACAGGAATTCATATTTTACCACAAGCATGTTTATACAAGTTGGAATGAACATCGACCAGATGTTCACATTTCCAGAAACAAAGTCAGACCACAAAAGCATTATCTCTCTGCTTTCTTTACTATTTTCACTGCATAGGAAGCTTTATCCTTCAGCAGAGAGTGATCAGCCTCAATACATAATGATACACATGGATACCCCACACCTATATTAAATTACACTGACTGTTTACTCAAATCGAGATAAGCTGTGACTAAACAGATGGGCAAGAGCGCAAATTAACCTTATGATTGTACGTAATTGATCTCTTCACACAGTAAGGCTTGGCGCAATGATGGACAAATAACTTTCAGCTTTGATCTGTTTGAAACATACAAAATGGTATTTGTCTTTAAATCTATCTGACTCTTGAGTCACAATATAATTAAAAATCACATATTGTCTTCAAAGAAATTTAATCACCAGAGCAAAACCCTCTCTCCCTCAGGCATTTGAGCATGTCTGCCAGACTATTTCCTCACGACCACATCTTTATTGAAGATCTTCCACTATAGAGCAAGGCTTCAAAACAGCTCTTCTGACCAGCCCTAAAGACATCCACCTTATGTCAAGAGAATTATCTCCAACCCAATGTGGTGGAGATCAAACACGCGGTAATCAGAGAAAAGGAGAGAGCCAAAGTGAGGTCAGCCCAGAGCCCACACTCTTAAAGAGAAACACACATGAAAGCCTGGACCCACTCTGCTCTCCTTTATTACTGTCTTTGATCTAGAACTGTGGAGATATGAGCAGGCTTCAGTGGGATTACAGTGAAAGGCACTGAGTTCAACAATACTCAATTTTTAAAAAAAATCCCTTTTTAAACTCCAAATGTGCCAAGTAATAAGAGTTGAATGAAAAGTGTGAGATCAGTGACTTCTAAGAGCAGGTGCACCACTAAACCGTTGTAGAGCATGACAGAGAGCATGGCAAAGGCAGTATGTTACTGAAAATTAAAAAAGCATCGTAGAGTTAAGCTCTTAACTGGTAGAGAAATTGTTCAATGTGATGTTCGCTTTACCATTTAAATCTTGAAAACTCTGACCAGCTGGAATAATAACGTATTGGAGCAAACCAAGAGCTTTCATTGTAGTCTACTTCTTTATGACAGACTGGTGCATCAAGACGCCAGCCATCATATGCATCTATAAAAAAAAAAGCACTACAGCCCTTTTCCAATAATATCAACTACAGACACATTACAGAGTTAATTTACATTCTAAGCAAGCCATAACAAAGTATTTTAAGTTAATAACTAAAACAAACCCTATGATGTGTGCAGATAGGGGACAGTGGTTGGAAAATTGCTTCATTAGAGCAGAACACCTCCACATACAACACAACTGCATTTCAGTATCCTCGCTCAGCGTGAAATCTGAGTTCACTGGTAAATTTCATTTTTACTGTATTGTATCCAGTCCAAGGACACTGAGATGTGTAATAATGTGCACACAGGGGGTTTGTCTTCATTCTAGAGTGAATATGCACATAAAGAGCTCTATTTTCAAACTAGTGAAACCCTCTGGGATAGTGCTATTTACATCACTGTTTCATAGTAATGTAGCTATCATTTCTGTGGCTACCTATTCATCTTCTGTCAGGCTTTTCCATCTCACCATGCTATGATTTTATAGCTCTTATACCTCAATCCTTCTTCTTGGACTATTTTTAAACAGTACACACTGCAGAAACAGAATGACTGATCTACATCTTAACTTGACAGCGTGATTTTTTTTTACCAGAGGCCCTGATTTGCTAAGATCGCAAATGCAAAGCGCTTATTTGCGTGTACAATCTGATAAATTACGCGTGCAGTTAGTGGGCGTGTTACGAGTGATTTACAAAGAATAATTGCGTAAATGACATCACGTGCAAAGTAGGGGGACATGACATAATATTTAAACGAGGTTTTTATGTGTGCTAATTGTTCTTGATAGCTGAGGTGAGTTCAAATCTCTAAAAAACTCTCAGAAGAGTAAACTGAAACTTTCCACACATGCGTAATTACGTGTCAAGTACAACACTGATTAAAGGTGGTGAGACGCGATACTTTACTGCGGTAATATTAGTTAAGTCAAGAAACTTTCTCATTATTCTGAGGTACTGAGACTAAATTTAGGGGAACTAATTTGCGCACTCAATCATCTTTCTTAAAGTGACTTTCAGTAAATCGCACTGCAGGTGATAAATTAATTGATTTGCATTGACACCGCACTGTATTTTGCACTTTTAAGTAAAAACGCTCCAAATTGCATATTCATTAAGGCAAACGGACATGACATGATATTTTGCTCATATGAAAGACGCAATCCTCTGTAGATTACTCCTTAGTAAATCAGCTTTTTTGCATGTTTTTACACACGCAAAACTCCAAAAAATCAGAGCCAGAGGGTATTAAGACTCAGGTCTTTAAATGAAGAGAAAAATTTAAATTTGTTTTGAACTCTTTGAAAATCTTAGTGGCTCCATTAATTTGGAAAATATGAAATGTTTTTATTACTTGGTAAATGTGTTGTGTACAACACATTTTTATTTTTTAACCTAGGTAAAGTGCCTTTTTTCGTCTGTAAGGCACAATACTAATTACACAATAATATTAATTATGACTTATGACAGTAATAAAACCAAAAGACCACTGTCAATTCACCATCATATCCTGAGCTATAATCTTGTCCCAAGTATGAAGGCTCCAGAAAATATAAAAGGCACAAAGTTCCCTCACCTTCTCTGCATCCTGCTCAAACAGACGGAGCTGAAAACACTGATCCAGCTTTAGCTTCCTCATGTGCCACATTTGGTGCAGATGCTGCCTGGTGCTGTGCAGCTTATCGAGAAGGCTGGCGATTTTAGGCACCACGCTCTGAAAGTCTGCACTGCCCGAGATGCAGTTCCTCCCAGAGTAACCGTCACTGGACCGGATGCACTGCAGCAGTCTCTGGCCCTCTCGGTCCAGCTCCTCCACGGGAGCCTTCATCACCTTTTTCTTCAGCTGGGTGTGCTCCTCGATAAGTCTGCGCGAGCCCTCCACGTCCACGGGGAACTCCTTCTTAGCCTGCTGCTCCTGTAGCTCCTCCAGTCGCGAGAGAAGATGCACGGCGCTGCTCAGGAACTCTTCAAGTGCTACACGTAGCTCCATCCACTCCTCATGGTTGTACTCCAGAGAGCCCTCAAAATCGTCAGTTAACTGAGACGGGTCCACCAGCTTGGTCAGACCCTCCACTGACACCATGCTAGTCTATCAGAGAAAAAGAGAAAGTGGTCAGTTTACTGCAGGTAATTAAAGGGGATTGTGGGTTGTGGGATGACTAGAGCCTTGGACACACTACAAGACTTAAAATCCTAACATATTATGAAAAGACTTGGCATCACATGATGACTGTTTTTGTAGGTTTTTATGGTGACTGAAAAAAATGGAGAACGCACTTATGGCTAGGGATCACACATTACCAAACTTGTGACTGGTTGCTGAACCAAAACCAAACTCACAAAAACAAGTGCTAGGTGGCGGAAACCAAAAAAAAAAGTTTGATATACTCTGATTCTCTCTGATTGGCCGGAAACTCAACCAGGAGATGAAAAATGTGAGTCAATAACATGACAAACATTTTATGAAGTGGGAGTGATGACTTTAGCACAAAATTCAGCTCTGACAACTCGGTCAACATTTTTTTATGTCACGTGCCATGCCGACGGCCGCTACATGCACGACCACGTGCTTTGTGTTTGTGTGTAATTTCCCCTGTCCCGTAATGTGATTCACCCTACCTGCCTCTCGTTTGTCTGTGTAATTAGTATCTGCCCTCGTGTCCCCGTCCAGTTGGTCTCGGATTGTTTAATGTTACGTTTAGTTTCAGTATGTGTGTCGAAATAATAAATGTCTACCTGTTTGTTGAAAACGGCTCGCCGCTTGTGTCTACCAACCCATCTACATTACTAATTTTCCCATAATCAGAAATACATTTCAGGAACAAAGACTTTCAATAAAAGGTATAAAATATTTTTTTCAATCAGGAAAATTAATGCCCGTAACCGACTTATATCAGCTAACAATGCCTATTAATGAATTATTTGCCACACATGAGAATTCAGCAGCTATGACATACCAAACATCCATCTACAAAAACAGAGCGGTTTTATACAAAGAGCTCAGTTAGGACCATGGTGTTTAGTTGTGCTCTTTAGTACCTCAAAGGTGAATTTAGCACTGCCAAAGTTGGTCTTCTGCTTCTGCCAGAAGTTGTCAGGTTTGATGATAAGTGCAACGCAGATCTCAGCTGGGAATGCTTCCTGCAGGGTCTTCAATAACGGCTTGATTAGGTCCCACTTGGAACCGCGCATGTCAATGATCACTGTGAAACCCCGCTTACACACATCCTCACTGAAGAGAGAAAGAGAGAGACATATCAGTGAAAATCGATATCATGAATTAAACCCTAAGAGGCCACTGCTTAATGTCCCATAGCCTAATTAGATAAATTAATTTCTTTAAGAGAGAGAGAGAGAGAGAGAGAGGCTATTAAACGGTATAACCATGTGAATAAAGGGCAAATTCACTTAACTGTGACCTGCAAAGGTATTCCCCACAGAATAAAATAGTAATGCATTTAATTTGGCTTATAATTTAACAAGGTTTTCATTTACGTAGAATTTATATAAATCAAACAAAGGACATTTTTAACTAGAATATCCCCCTTTCATAAGACACCTTTTAAGAAGCTCTGAGACATGACTGGTCTACAATCAGAGGCTACAATGTAGCAAAGTGTCTATTTTTAGTGTTTGCCTCAGTGACAGAACACAGCAATTGGGAGATAAAAATATGGAGTAATTGCCTGCTTCACTGCATGTACTTCAGTAGACCTGGTATTAATACAGTGCAGAGGGCACATGCAAAGAATATACTTAGACTACTACACACAGGCTCTGTGATCATGAACACTATAAGACATTATATGATACTGATGTTGCCTGTTCTCTATGAATTACTGATCCAAAAACAACAACAAATGGATGTATGGCAACAAAAATTAACAACCAAAAACATGAAATCAAGGCTTGTGCAACAGGACTGAATCCAAAACTCAATCTCATGCACTTGCTAGGAGCAAAGAGCTCTGAATCATAGCCTGGAGTAAGACAAGCTCAGTACGATTGATTTTCCATACACACACACCATACCAACACCGGACACTGTTACACAGTGATCTAACACTGATGATGCAACTGGTGATGTCCTGTCTACTGGAAATGGAAGAGTTCAGTTTACATGCATGTACATTTGTATGTGTATTAGTGTGGGCTCTTGTAGCTAAAACAAGCCTTTGTGTGTGTTTTGAGTTAAAACGTATTCCTAAATAATTCCTGAAAAATATTGTATATGGGAAGAGCTGAAAGAGGCACCAAACCCAGAGTCTCTCTCCTTCTCATATTCTGATATTCTGTCTCTTTCTTTTAAACTATAAAATCATATTTGTTTGTATTTGAGTTCACAGGTCCATTTGTGATCAACACCTGAGTGATCACAGTACACACATGCACATACACGCTTCTAAAATCACAATTAATGACTATTGCTCCATGTTGTATGACAAGACTTGACAGTTGAAAAGAGAAATTTAATCTAAATCTAGCACACAAGGCACAAAATATGTGCACGAACATACAAAGCCAGATGCATGCAAACACACTGACAAAGTTCATTTAAAGCCAACCAAAACACAATTGTGGACACAGCCTTCCTGCTCTAAGTCCCACATTGTTTTCCTTCACAAAACTGGCCATTGTTCATGTCAGTTATGCCTTAATTTAAACATGCTACATATTGCCCTTGATCATAATCTTGAACCAGTGAATGCCACACAGCTACAGCCTATACTCTATCCGAAAGACATGTGATCTGATATGTAGATGGCCTAAAGCAGCCGTGTAGGCGGTTATGAGGAAGGATACCAGCTGTCCAGCAAGGCTGGTTGTAAATCACAGCTGAAGCTGGTCTTTGGGGAACTCAGTAATAGCAGTGCAAGGAGAACAGGGGGTGACTGTGGGGGAGTGGGGAGTCAAATATATGGATTGTAATGAAAAAACAAGCTGTGCCATTTCCATTTACTCTTATTTAACGGTTCATGATTAAATTAATTAAAAACATATATACATGCACACACAGTTGACAATGCATTCCTTCTTCTGACACAGTTTAGTTTTTACAAGGGAAATGCCCAAGAACAGCAATAAGAATAAAGATGCAGGGGGAAATAGCTGCAAGGACAAATCACACGGTTCTTTAACTATGTGATCAAGGACACCCTTGTTCAGTATAATGGAACAGCAATAACAGGCAAAATGAATCAGCACACAAATACTCTCCACACTACACCCACTCCACATTATACTTCTAAAGGCCATGCTGGATATTAAATACAGAAACTAAGGTTTTGTTCAGATAGGCAGCTCAAATCTGATTTTTTGGAATACCCAATTTGAGCATTTTTGAGCAATCTGTGGTCTGTCTCCTTTCTTGTTTTGTTGCTGTTGTCTGTGTTGAACTGTTCAGAACTATGGACTTCAGAGCTGTGGACATTGCCCTTATGTAAAACATAATCCACAACAAAATCTGTGTTGGTAGGAGCTTAACTAGCTAACTTTCGCCTGCTCCAGTGTACACACACCTGCGTCGTTACTATAACAGCCAATGTGGATATGCAAGCAAATGTGATTACAATTCAAACAAACAAAGAGGATTTGGTCACTTGTAATTTGCAATGTGGACACTCAGTCTAAAAATCTGATTTAAGAAATAAATCAGATTTGCCCTGTTGTGTGAACTAAGTGTAATGCTTTTGTCATCATTGCCATATCATAACCAGGTGGAGAAAAACAATCTGAACGAAAAAGCCATTTCAAACTGCATACACATTTACTTATCTGGGGCTACCCGATCTTCTGGGCCTGATGTAGAAACTGCAAAGCCTTTTTTTGGCTCAAGTAAAATGAGGAAACAAATGTGTGATAATGATCACACCAGAGGAATGTCAATTAATTTTCTCCACCTGGTGTGTAGTTTCATGGTTGTTTTATTGTTCAGCCAATCACTGACTATGTAAAGGTGGATACGATTTAAACCAGTGTCTTTCCAGGTCAAATATATGCGTGTGATATATGATGTAATCTGTAATAGTGGTGCGGCTGCTCACCTGGGCACAGTGGACAGGTATGTGACTAGTTTCCTCAGATCCTCTTGCTTTATTCGGTCATGATTACTCCTAGCTGGAAACGTCAGAATTGGCCCTCCTCTCTTATCACGGCCACCTGAAAACAGAAACCCAAACCATCCCCTTCCTGAGCACAGTAACTCATCAGTATGCTGCTACTTAATGACTCAAAGAATCATGCTGCTTTTGCCTCCAAGGCCTCCTGATGTGTATAACACAAGCTAAATAGTTCATTACTGAACTACCTAATTCTTGATCAGAGGGATTTGCAAATTTGCAAACAATACTACATGCATTTTGTAAAACACGAAGGGGGACTGCCTTGAACTCTGAATAAAAATTTAGAAACAAGGACATGAGCTAAGGCGACTCCATTTTTAAGATTGTCTTTAACCACAGAAGTCTTTCTCGACTTTATATTATGTTGGAGAGAAGAGAAACGGAACCATGAGAGAGAGGATAGAGGAATGCACTGATTAAGGACAGAAGGAACACGCACGCACGCACGCACACACACACACACACAGAGTGAATGGGAGAGGAAACTCATCTTCTGGGAGTGATTGTGCTGACATATATGAACTGACACTTTTAGGGAGGGCCTCAGCTGCCAACTTTGCCGTATGTGTCTGATTTACAGTATACACACACATCCTCCCTGGCAGGTCAACTGCTCCATCATTTCACACTGCTAAGCAGTTCTGTCTCATTCTGGCCCCGGTCCAGCCCTACGCTGCTCTTCATGGGGATAAAGAGGGGAGACATCACAGCTGAGAACACTCCAATATATTTGGGCTAAAACCGTCCTTGTAAGTCACTTGAGTAAATCCATCCAGCATCCAGCACACACACCCACATACTTACACATTCATACTATTTTCTCTTAACAAGGACTGCTTAAAGTTAATGTCCTCTTTGTGTGCACTGAAGTAATGTGTGTAATGTGAGTTTAACATTAACAGTATTTAGTCCTTTATGAGCGTTTCTCCCCTGCCTACTTATCCTACTCCTTCTGCTCCTCTAAAACTCCACCTGACTTGATTTACTCTCCTCATTAACAAAATGAGCCAGAACGGGACCAGAAGGAGAAGCAGTTAAGATTCGGGATTCAGAATTAAGTCCTGGAATACAAAATGCAGTTTTTTTTACCATAACAACTAAACATTTTACTAACAGATCATAGCACACATCACCTATTATCATCATTATGTTACAAACATGATGTGACCTTATCAATCACTATTATGCCAAAAAAAGCAACACACGTGACTAACATGGAATCTTAAGAATCTTAGCACACTGTTATTCTTCAGTACTGTGATACCACCATAGCTAGCTGTGGTAGCTTTTGCATAGTGTAACTTTTGCATTATTAATTTGACAATAAATGTTTGTTTTTTTTACAATTCTACATTACTCTGCATTGTATCGTGACCTTAGTATTATAAGGTTCTATCTGCCATTTATTTCTCACCCAGATAGAACCTTATAATACTAAGATCACGATATCAATATCATAATAAATTACATCACTATAAACTTTTCTGTGATACCGTGGATATTGTTAGTATTTTTATAACACTGACCAACTCCATTGTTACAGTAACAAGTAGCTGATGGGACATTAAAATATATTTTTATACCAAATATTTTATTTTCCCTTCTTCTCTTTGTTCCCTTACAGGAAAAAAAGTGGTTTTCAACTTTCACATGTGAAATAATATATGCTGTTTTTCACATTATTTTTTCACAAGTGTTTTCACATATTCACACGAAATTATATAAAACAACTTGAAAAAATAACAGTTACTAGAAGATTGTGAGTTTAAATCCCACAACTTCCTGAGAGCCACTGTTGGGCATGTGAGCAAGGCCCTTAGCCATTAACTGCTTGGACTGTATCCTCTCTTTATTGTAAGTCACTTTAGATAAAAGCGTTGGCCAAATGAATAAATGTAAAACATCTGGGTTTCATTGTTTGTTTATTTTACTTTTCTGCCTGATAGGCCTCTATTCATTTCAAGAAATATTGCACTAGGTCAACCTGGATGGTTCACCTTTACTCAGAGATTGGGAAATTGCATGCTCAGCTGTATCACCTACACAGACATACTGATCCAAGGTCAGCTCTGCCTTCTCCTTTACAGTAGCTGCAGCAAAGCATTAGACAAAAGGATGCTCCAGTTCAAAAATGAAAACTTACAAAATCCACTCACCTGACACGAAGGCCACTTTATCTCTCAGTACATGCAGCACATCACTCGCCTTAATCCCTTCACTCCTGTAAGAGCCTACAGACAAGGGAAAGGGAGAGACAAAGAGAGATTACTCAATCTGCTTTCATCTTTAATCTCATTATCAGATTATTGCATTCCACCACAGCCACACACACACAACAGGAGCAGTACAGCTAAAAATCCAACCTTATAAATGCTTGTGTGGACTTTATTTCATGACATTTTTAAAATGTAGAAAACAAACTCTTTAAAATAGATTTTTAAAAAGAGTCAGATAAAGTAAAAGAATAAAAATGAGAGAGTGAGGGAAGGGGCACCTCATTCACAAGAAACGTCGTAAGAACATACAGCAGCAATAGCAGGTGTGACGAACTCTGGCATACAGATGGACACACACACATTGTCTGTGGTGTCCATTGTGTTTGTTGGCAGGGCAGGAGAGTGTGAGTAAGTGGAAAATGTGATTGGTGGCTCAGTGAGGCTCTGAAGCTCAGCTGTGCTGCAGTCTGTTGGCTTACCAAACTACTGTCACACACATGCTGTTATCAACACAGTCACACAAGAAAAGTGCATGTGTTAAAAATGTCCAATGCGGACATGTTAATGCTCTTATTTGGATTAAGAAGCAAAACAATAATATTCAAATCCTAATACTTGTAGAATGACCCATCCATGCATAAATGATACAGGAAATTAGTGTTTGCTACTAACTCCCAAGCAATAAATACAGTATTCATTAATTAATTTATTCTTTCATCTTCAGTAACCGCTTTATCTTTGTCAGGATCACGGTGGATCCGGAGCATAACCTGGGAACATTGGGCACATGGCAGAAATACACCATAGACGGGACACCAGTCAATAGCAGAGCATCACACACACACACACACACTCACACCTAGGGGCAATTTAAAGTAGCCAATACTTTAATGCTACCAAATACACTACTAAACTACACTACTAATGCTACTAAATACACTAATACGTTAGTAGCCTATCCATCTATTGGCATGTCTTTGGGAGGTAACCGAAGTACCCAAAGGAAACCCACACGGAGAGTAACCCAAGCTCAGGAAGAAACCCCAGACTCTGGAGCTGTGAGGCACCAACACCACTACCTGCTGCGCTGCCGTGCCACCCAGCAATATATATGTAGTAGCAATAAGCCAATACAAACTCTTGGACAATTCTTGGAATGTGCCCCAAGCTCCTAAACACTAGGACCATTAGCTGACATCTGTAACCAAGATTATTGATGCTGTCGACCAGGAGCTGACATTTAAGCAGTTTGGAGGAAGAGCATGTGTCTATGTATTAATCAAATGGACTGCCAATTTCAATGATGAATACTTATTTTTTTATGGTTATAAAAACAATATTGGGAATGTTTGGGACATTACAGTGAGATAGCGTGGCGGTCGCAAGTGCGACGACCGCCACGCGCTTGTGTTTTTGTTTTTCTTGTCTTTGTACCATGATGTGATTGTCCCCACCT
Source organism: Olivaichthys viedmensis (assembly GCA_028565825.1). Classification (NCBI taxonomy): domain Eukaryota; kingdom Metazoa; phylum Chordata; class Actinopteri; order Siluriformes; family Diplomystidae; genus Olivaichthys; species Olivaichthys viedmensis. The sequence goes on along the minus strand of JAOUQW010000046.1, from coordinate 11,926,497 downwards.
GCATGTCGTTTGTCAGTGATTACTAATTGTTTAAATACCCGCTTGTTTCCGTCCTGTGCTGTCGGCTGTTGTTTATATGTTTATATGTTTGTGTGTTAAACACGTCTGTTGCGGCGTGTGTAGTTTGAATGTGTGTAAACCCGATGTCTGTGAGAGAAATAAAGATGTTGTTTGTTCCGAGCGGCTTCGCGCTTGTGTCAGCACCCCCGAACCCGAACCTGACAACAATAAGGACTTTTTGTATAACGCTGGTTAAACCTGTCCACTTTTAAACTGCAATATCTGTACACCGTAGTTGTAATTTACGGTATATAATTAATATCAGCTGAAACAAGGTTAACGAAGCGATCATGCTCATTGTCACGCGCCCGGCTGAGCGCGAGACAATAGCGTGGCGGTTGCCATGACGACCGTCACGTGCCCGTTTATGTTG